>PVKA01001519.1:0-144848 GCA_004027165.1 Ctenomys sociabilis
ATACTTCATTTTTATACTTTTATACTTTTCTGCTGGATGGTTAAGACCCAGGTAGATTAAAACTTATATATCAACACATGAACTTTATATTTCCTATGTGGTCATTGAAGTCTTCTCAGGGTTTATCTTGTAGTCCTGTACATTATTCTGTAGTTCCTTTGTCTGTGTCATCCATGTGGATGAGTCACGGCCAATGCTACTTGTCTCACTTTTCTCTCATTGCTGGAACAATATTCCCTACACCCATAATTAAGGAAAGAAAGATTTACTTAGTTCTCAGGGTGCGGAGGTTGCAGTCCATACTTGGCTGGCTCCAAGGCAGAGTGGCACATGGCAGAGGGCAGCTGCTCATGGCAGTGGAAGACAGCAAAGAGCAAAGGGTAGCTCTGCTCTCTCCCTTCCTTATATTGTATTCAGGCTACCTAACACCAGGGAAGGTGTAACAATCACGCCCATAATCCCAGCCTTGTATCTTGAATTACAAACTCTAGAAGCCTGTCACATGAGGATTTAGGGGACAGCTAGACACAAACACCACTCCAGGCATGGCTACTTCAGGAGGTGCCAGGGTTGGTTGGAGAGGGAGGTGTCGGGGAGAGCCTTTCTCCTATCTTGTGTGTGTGTGTGTGTGTGTGTGTGTGTGTGTGTGTGAGGAGGAAAGGGCCAGGCAAGGCAAACAGGCTCTGCATGGCTGGCATTGGCTCATTTGAGTAAGTTCAGCAGAGTTGGCCTTCTTTGTCTGGCATCATTACTCTGGGATAATCAGGGGATGGATACAGTGACTATGTGGGGACTCTATAAAGAGGCAGTTGTAGAGCTTAGGATTCATTGCTTTGCAAATGAAAGGAACATTGCAGGGCAAGGTGTTTGCTACCTCCAGAAATCAGTTAACCTGGGAGGGACAGTGCCTTCCACAGTCAGCAAGGCAAAGCTGCAGAACTGATGTCATACTTCCTAGGCCTGTTCTTTTCCACACCTGAGCTCAGCTGTCTTCCTCGGGCTAGATTGTTCTTCACACACAGCACACTGTGCCTTTATTTCACCCAGCTGCTGGCACTGGGGACTTCTTAGAATTAGCATCATGCCCTGCATTGGATCATGAACCCAGGAGGACAGAGACATAAGCTGTGCTGTCTTGATTGTGTTCCCAGCCTGACACACAGTAGGCAGCCAGTGAGACTTACTAAGTGATTTACCTGGTGTAGGGGCTCAATCTCTGAAGACAAATGGGAGTGACAGGGATGGCTTGCCCTCGAGATTGTGGATGGGATGTGCTCAGTGGGGCTATGATTCATTGCTGGCGGTAGCAGATGGCTTTTGGTATCACGGAAGTTTGGTGGTATCTGTGGTCATATTCCGTGGGGAACTTAGAAGAACATGTGCATATATGCATGTGCAGGGCTTCCCCCCACAAGCCCTGAGGCCCATTTGCCCCTACACATCCTCACCTTTGGGAACCTTCTTCCACACAGGAAAGAGTGCCCAGATGGGCCAGTGTGCACGTGAAGTGCCTGAGGATGGTGGGGAGATGCATTGAAGGTTCAGTCTTGTGTTCTGTGCTCTTCATTCACTCAGCTGGGGTCCGAATATCAGGATGCTGTAGTGTTTACTCCTTGACAAAGCGCAATCTCAGGGCCCTGCAAAGTTCCCAGGAAGGAGATGGGATCGTGTTGGCTGAAGGGCTTGAGTAGGGCTAGGGACATCCTGTCTCTGTGTGACCCCTGCCTTGTGTCCTTTGCCAAAACAGATGCCTGGCTTTACTTATCCGGGGCAAATGCCTCCCTAACCATATCTGTCTTGATAAAACAAAACAGATCGTGGCAGTTTCCTATTTAAAACCATGCAGCCTGTTTAAAAATTGTGTCTGCAGGTTAATATCCTAGAGCCCAGCCTAGTATGAAACAGCCTCTAACTTATTCATCAGATACCTGTTGAGCACCAGCCGGGCTGGACACTGAGCAGTCAAGGGTATCACACACAGGTAAAATATTTTTGTCACTTTCCAGCGAAGGGCGGCAGGTGACATCACATGAGTGGCTACATAGTTGCAGCATTGCATGATGGGAAAACATGGAAGAAGTAAGAAGTGAGGGCATGTGGTGGAGCAGGGAATGAGATCCTGCTCAGTTCTCTTCACCGCCCGAGCCTGGCCTCCTTCTGGCTCTTTCTACCCCTTCTCATGGGATCCACTTCTACATTCACCTTACCAACCTTCCCAGCCTTTTGGAAGCCTCTATGGGTTCCAGAGAGAGAAGGCTCTGCTCTATGTGAACCTGGGCTTAACCTCACTGTGAATGAGGGTAGGGCTCCCTGTAGCCCAGGTTGTTGAACGCTAAGCAAGCTGAGCATGGGCGATACTCGCCCAGTGGTTTGCAGTCATCGGTATTTCCGGACCACACATGGTGCCTAGAATCCCCTCTTGCCTCTTCTGACTCCTGTAGCAGCATTCGCATCTCCCCTGGGTAGTCAGTCTCTCTCAAGAGCCTGCTCAGTGTGATCTTACTGTTTTTCTGACCACTGTTTGTTGTGCCTTGTCATTCATTCTCTGTAGATGCCGGAGTCCCTGGAGACCAGAGACTCTGTTTTACTCAGCTTTGATTCCCTTAGCAGGTCTTGGTGAGCAGGGGAGGAGGGCCCCCTGAGTGTATTGCATGAACGAATGCAAGAGAAAGTGGGAAGTGTGTGGTGCATGAGATTCACCAGCTCATGACTCAGGTCTCCAAAGACCCCAAGGACTCGGCTCACACCGATAAGACTTCCTGGGATGGCAGCTGACCAAAGGGCAACATGGTGCTGTGAGTGAAGAAGTGCAGTTTCTTGGATCTGCAGTGACTGTGTGAAGGACCCACAGCGCACTTCATGAAGAACGCAGCAACAGCTCAGCATCCTTCCGAGACAGCGAGGTCCACCTTCTGGACTCTGCTAAGCTAACTCAATGCCTAGCCATTGGAGAGGATTCTGAGTCCAGGATCAAGAGTCTTAGACAAGCACTGTACTTGGAGGTAGAGTACAGTGTTTGGGAGCATCAGATCTGAAATAAGGCTATCAGGTTCACACTCCTGTGCACCAGTTACCAATCTAACAGCATTGACCAAGTGGCTTGAATGCTCTCTGCATCAGTTTCCTTGTTTTTAAAATTGCTGCTTCAAAGTAGTTGCTCACAGTACAAGATATAGGCATGAGAAATTGCATAAGCAAGATAGGCTTACGCTTTTCCTTTCAATGAGCCAGTGTCTAGTCATAGTACAACTGACTACTATGAAGATAACCATACACAGCCTACCAACCATGGCTACTCTCCTATGATCTTGTTTGGAGATTTTGTACCATTGTTTTTATTAATTGTTCTTTCTTTGAAAGAAAATCAGTACAGTCATCTCTTGCTATTTCATGGTTCAACCTTTACAGACTCACTGTTTTGCGGGTTTTCCAAAAATACTCATCTAAATTATTTACCGTGGACTTTTCACCATATCATGGGATGTTGCAGTATCATACAGTATATGTATATTTTTAAAATTACACAGGTATACAAGCTTAGAAAATGGTTAAGAATATTAGAAATGTTTTTTAAAGTGTGGGAAAGGTTTGTAAGAGTGTGGGAAGGGTTTATAAAGCCTTATGATATATCTAAATACTAAAATAAATATTATGTTGTTACTTTGATGATTTGCACTTATCACAGGGGTGCCTGGAATGTAACCTCCACAATAAGTGAGGGATCACTGTACCTAAAAAAAAAATTGATAACTTCTACTTAATTTGGGCCACCCCTTTGTTTTTTAAATACTGGGGATCAAAGTCGAGACCTTGTACCTGCCAGGCAGGTGCTCACACCATTGAGCTATCTCCCCAGCCCTTCCTCTGCTCAGTCTGAAGGGCTGGTGTGGGAACTATACCTGATCAAACACGGGAGACTACTCATGGACTCACTGGCATTTAAGGGCTGCTCCACACAGGTGTGTGGAGACAGAAGGAAGTCAACAGTGATGAGAAGCAGTGAGTCCCTCCAGATGCAGGCATCATGGAAGAGAACCAAGTCAGGTTGGCCATGTATTTTGAGATAAGGGTCTCATTAAGTTGTTCAGGCTGGTCTTGAACTCATGATCCACCTGCCTCAGCTTCCTGAGTAGTCAGGGCTTGCAGGTCATGCTTTGTGCCTGCTTAGTGCTTCCTTTCCCCCATCAAGCCTATATTTGCTACCATGTGGCTGTTTGTCCTTGTTGCTTTCTGCTTCAGTCTCACCCAGCATCCTGATGGGAGTCTCTGCTGTACGAATGCGTCATGCATCCACCTCCCAGCCCTTCACCCTTTTCTGCAGTCTGCAGCTAACACCATCACTTGAAAGCAGTTTTGTGGGAATGAATAAAGCTGCTGCAGATCCTAATTGCACACTCTGCTGTTGCTGGTCCCCAGGCTTCAGCAGGTGGCAAAGCCTCCTGGGAGCTCGCCAGACCTCCCTGCAAAGTTTCTAATGTAGTCGGCTGGGTGAGGCTTCAGAATTTTTTTTTCCCAGCCAGGCACATAGTGCCAGGGCTGTAATCCCAACACTCTTGAGAGACTGAGGCTGGAGAAGTATGATCCGAGTTCTTTGGTGGTTGGTGGCCTGGGGTGGCCCTCACTTCCCTGCTATGGGATATGGAGTTAATAAGACAGGAAGGAACCTGTACCTGCTATCAAGCTCTCCTCTGAGCCAACACTTACACTTTCCATTTATCATTTTTCTCAGTGAGGTCGTGAATGTAGTTCACACCTAAAGGAATGACTCCTAAGTGGATGGGCATTGGTGCTGTCCTAGAGACCACTTATCACAGCCACAACAGTTATTCTAGAGACTTCTATCAGCAGAAGCAAGTCTGATCAAGCATGTCCCAGCCATCAGGAAGGTCTGGAAATATAGAAAGATGATAATAGTGTGACCCACCCTGGGGGAATGTGGGAAGATTCTCTTTCCTTTTAACCTAATTCTCACTGAGTGGCTTCCTCTGAGCTGGGGATCTGTGATAAGTATTGGTTCCCATTTCCTCTGCCATGGGTCTGAGGCGATGAGCCAGGCCATGGTCCTGAAGCCAGATCCATGGCCTTGGGCAGCCCCAGGCACTCAATGAGCCTTCAGTGAGTACTGATGCAGAAAAGCAAAGTGGCTTATTCACTGCTTAGTGGTATCTAGCATTTCCTTACCGCAAGGGGAGTGAGCAGTGTTTTCCAACGTTGGAGTCGACAGTGGGGAATCCTGGCTTGTTTGCTGAATGTGCTTGTTCATGCAGTTATACAAAAGTAGTTGTGTCATCAGCATCCAGGTGCCAGGCCATGGTGGATGCAGCTATGTGACCTGGAGTCTTGATTCTCTCAAGCATAAAGTGGGGATTCTTGTATCATGAGGCCACTTCATTTGAGATGTTCCAGAAGCTGATCTGAGTGTCATGGTCACTTCTCTAAGGCTGAGGCAGAACACCCACACCAATAAGTTGAAGGAGAAGAGGTTTATTTGGGCTCTTGGTTTGCATCCATGTCAGCTGGCTCCACGGTAGAAATAGCGTGACAGTAGTCACAACAGTGACAATGCTTCCAAGTCCTGCCCTCAGCGATCCACCCTCAACCAAGCCCCACCTCTGACCAGAACGTTCAGCCACTGACTTCTGCTGGGAGAGCCCATGGATGACTATAGCACCCCCATAACCCCATGATGACCAGCCGCACACAAGAGAATCGGGGGGGGATGCCTGAGACCTGAACCCTAATACTGAGACAGCAGAAGGGAGGACTGACTTCCTACTTGCATGGCAACTCTAGGCCATATTGACAGAGGCTGGGGAAGGGAGAAAGAAAAGGAAGGTGTGCAGTCAGAGGGGAGTTCCTACTGCATCTCCTTATCCCTACCAGCAATCTCTGAAAGCCCAAGGGGTGTAGAAGGGTAGAGGAGTGGGGCACAGCGTGTTTGTCCACCAACTCCTGGCCCTTGTTGCACCTGATCCGTGTCTCAGAGGTCTGGTGCAGTACTGATAATGACTTGGACCAGGGCCCCCACTGAATTCTGTGAACTTGCATCTGTTTGCCTTTGTTTATTCAACCTTCTCTTTTTGTCCTTTACCACTGGAACTTCTCAAGGTTGTTTTCTTAATCTCATGTGTCCATCAGCAAGCATGTAGTTGGTGCTCAGCATGTATCTTTCAACTGAGCTGTCAGGATCAGAAGTCCATATTAAATGTGTGGTATAGCATTCAGTACTTAGAAGGTAGTCAGTGGGTCTTCTGTTTTTTGTTTTGTTTTTGTTTTTTGTTCATTTTGCTGCACCTTATTGTACCAATGAAAGCAAGCACTAAATTGAGGTTTATTTTAACTTTGAAAATGACTCATAGAAACTTGGGAGCCTCAAGTTTGGTTCTGATTCCTCTCATATTTGGCCACAATATATTTTTCAGTTTGCATATGACTTTCCCTAGTATTTTCCCAGGAGGCCCTTGCAGCTGGAGGCTCATGTTGGTGCCTTCCCAGGGGCATGGTACAAACCGTTGAGCAGGTCTCCTGTGTTGCCAACCAGGAATGAAGTCTGTCCGGATGAGCTGATTTCTGCTCCTCCACTTCTCTGAAATAATGCAAGCATTTGTCAGGGTGAACACTGGTGGAGCAGGGGGTCAAGGAAATGTGTCCCATCACCTTGATTCAGCATCCCAGTCTTCTTGAGGATTACAGAAATTTGGTGAAAGGATTTTGCCCAGGTAAAACAGCAGGTCCAAACACAGGAACCTAATCCTACCTCCCAGGGCTCCCCAGTCTTTCTTTGGCACCGAGAACCCATTTCCTGTAAGGCAAGTTTTCCACTGCATGGCAGGGAGTTGTGTGCTGGTTTCAGAATGATTCAAAAGAGCCTATAGCTTTGCATGTCACAGTAGATTTTGAACTCCTGTGAGAACGTAACCTTGCTGCTGCTCTGACGGCAGGCAGAACTCTGATTGTAAGATGAGCAGGGGAATCAACTGTAAATGTAGATGAAGCTTCTCTCCCTTGCCTGCGGCTCTCCTATACATGTGATCTTGCTCCTGTGGCCAATCTGGGGTCCAGGGATGGGGGATATCTGACATATTGTATCCCCATCTTTATCCATAGCACTCTGGATTCTGAAAGCGCCAAGGCTCAAGATTGCCAAGCAGGTTCTTCTAATTAAGTAAACAAGGCCCCGAGTAACCTCGACCCTTATCAGTTTTCATAGTGTAGGAAAACAACATGGCACTGTCGTGAAGGAGGCCACAAAATAGCTGAGATAATAGAATGACATCTTCATAATAGGAAAATCACAGATGTGTCAGGGTACTGGGCTGAAATGTTAAGACTGTCTATGCATAAAGGGTCTTTCAGTTACACATGACAGAAGCCCAGCTCATGCCCTCAGGAAAACAATTCTAGATCATTTATTTGACTCAGGTAAGTGATTCAATAAGTTTGAATCATGCCTTGGGGTGTCTGTCTCCTGTGCTACTCATGTTTCTCATGTAGACACTTTTCATTAAAGGAAAAGAGGAGCACATGTATTCCAGTGTTTCCTCCCTACCAGTATGGCCATCCCAGCATAAAAGTTGAATCTCTTTCCCAAAATAGCTGTAGCTCATGTCTTGAGATGTACAGGCTGGCCCAGTGGAGTTAGTGTTTCACCTGCAGAACCCAGGGCTGGAGTTAAGCTTCAGAGAAGCCTCATGGACAGGTGTGGTTGTGAAAGAGAAGTGAGCACCACTCCCAGAAGAAGAGACAGTGGCAGATAATAAACAACACACAAGCAAAAAAAAAAAAAAAAAAAACAGTGTTCTCCCTAAGTAGAATATTTGGAGCCAGCCGGTTGTCCCATTACAATATCAGACAGTCTTGAAGAGGAGGACCTAGGAATGGGAAGAGGAACAGGGCATAGACTCTTAAGAAAATGGTTTGGCTTGCAGAAGGGTTGTGCATACTGACTTTTGATGAAGGACCTACTATGTGCTCCAAGGTGATATAATTTGTTCAAGTGTTACACCAAGTTGAGGTCCATAACATAAGCTCAGGGAGTTTAGCCATACTTTTCTAGCTGTGTGACTTTGGGAAAACACAACTGTCTAGGGTTTGGGCTCTTGTTCAGCAAAATGGTATCAGTCGTACCTCCTCACTATGAGAACAAAGCCAACAGTGCCTGGAAAGTGCTTAGCATTGTGTCCTTGTCACAGTCATGGCCAATGAATCTTGGACATTATTCTTAATCATCTAAGTGACAGGTCAACTTGATTATTCTTTTTTTTTTTTTTTTTTTTTTTTTTTTTTTTTTGTTGTTGTTGTTGTAATCTCAGGACTCAGGAGGCTGAGCCCAGATGATCACCACGAGTTTGAGACCAGCCTAGCAACATAGTGAGTTCAAGGCCAGCCTGAACTACTAAGTGAGACTCTATCTCCAAAAGCAGACCAAAACAAAAAACCCAAACACAGGAAACCTTTGATTAGAGGAAATGTACTTAAATAGCTAAGGCAAGGTCAAATTGGGTGGATTCTCCTAGTATTTTTTGCTCATACTTTTGTTTCTAATGCTGTGTGGGACTGTCTCAATTACCTTTTACTCATTGCTGGGACAATATACCCGACAACCAAAATTAAGGAAGGAATGGTTTATTTAGCTCACAGTTTATGGGGGTTTCAGTCTATTCATGGCTAGTTTCTAAGCAGAGTGGCATGTGGCAGAGAGCAGCGGTTCATGGCATCAGAAAACAGTGACGAACAAAAGGAAGGGTGGCAGCTGCAGCTCCTAGCCAGCCTCTCTCTCCTTACATTGTAAAGAAGCTACCCTGATCTGGGGGTGTAAAAGTCATTCAGTGTCCATGCCCTTCTCTTACACAGGATGAGGATGGTTACAAGCTCCGAATCCTGGCTCCCTGCTGAGTCACTCAATTAAACTCCTAAACTTCTCAAGTTGACACAATATATGAACCAGTACAGGGACATAGAATGACAAAGATCTAAATTGACACCTTATTTCTGGATGTGCGACTTATAAGCTCCTCTGATGATCCACACTTTAAGGTGAGTGACATTTTCCAATATCATAGCAAGCAGGCGTCACAGCCTGGATCTGAACTCTGGTCTTCTAATGCCAGAAAGAGGAAATCACTGTTTAGGAATTTTAACTCGTCAGGCCTCCAAGGAAATGCAAGGGCTAAAGTGAAAGGACAATAGACTACCCTATACCCAGATAATCCCTCCAAACTTAGGCAATATTAGAAAGCTAAAGTCTTCAGGCCTCTTTTTTAAAAAAATCTTTGGACAGATACCTGTGTGTATGTCACACAGAGCAGTCAGATCCAGTATTAAATGTGTGATTCAGGATACTGTGACCCCCAGGAGGTCAAAAACAGCTCTTCCTGCCCACTGCTCCCATGTTAGGTCACTGCTTATGGCAATAGGGTAGCAGACACCTACTGACGTTGGCCTGTTGTATCCACTCCAGTGGCTTGCGAGGCACTCCACGGCACTGAAAGGGCTCTCACCTGTGTTCCCACAGACACCCAATTTAGAGCTGCCTGCATCCTCCACCTACTCCCTAGCCTCTCTCTTCTTTGAGTTTGTTTTAATCATTAATGGCAATGACCACCTAGCAAGAGCAGAGTTTGCTTATCATTCCCTGCTGTCCATCTTCTGTTGCTAAAATGTGATTTCCGCAGGAGCAGGTTGCTTCTATTTTGGTGACTGTCTCAAGATCCTAGAAGGGAAATTGGTAAATAAGTAAGCTCGACATTCACAGCTCCTGTGTTCTCCCTATGACCAGTGCTAAAACTGAAAGTCCAGGATAAGGGTGTTTATTCAGTCTCTCCCCTGGTGTCATAAAGCAGGGGAGTCCAGAGGTGTGCCCAATACCGCATGCTCCTGTATGCAGCCCCTGGTGTCCAGTACGGTGTCAACTGGGGAAGCGAATTTGGAGATGCTGTTGTTTATACTTCCAGTATCTGCTAAGATGTTATTTTAGTCCGGACACTGATGCTTTTGACTATAATTCAGTCCTCATTCAAAAGGACATTTGCTGAGACCTTTTGGCATCTGGTAACGGCTTTAATTTTTATGGAGACAATGATGCCAGCAGGGAGCAACTTTAAGACCGTACAGCAGAACAGGCATCGCAGAGGGAGTCCAGTGCCGATTCTGCCCATCAGGAATTCCAGCGCCCTGCTGTAGCCTTACTTCAAGGATCCAGGATGTAATTTTTTAGATGGAGGTTTGTTTTGCCACGGTGCTCCGTCTCGGGCTTGGCAATTACATTTCATTAACAGGGAAGCATAAGCCATAAATCATTGATCAGAAACAGGTTGTTAATAGGTCTGGTTAACGTGTCTACTGGCTGGCAGGGCAGGGATGCAAATTGATGGATGTCTCGGCTCAGCACTTGCCCAGGTAGCACATTAAAGCAATACTGCTAATAATGTCTGCTAATATTCATTGAGCTAGTTTCCTCTGAGCCTGTAAGCACTTTAACCTCACAGCCATCCTGAAAAGATGATTCCCTTATGACAGATGAGGAAATTTGATTCCAAAATGGTTAAATGGTTGGCTGCAGTTTGCATGGCTTTGAATTGGTCAGAGTGGGACCTGAACTCAAGGCCACCTGTATTCTTCCCTCCTGAACTTCACTACTGCAGATAAAAATGACTGGCCTGGCCAATGCCCTTACCCCCTAGAGGGCAGCCTATCTGCCCACGGTTCTAGGGAACCTAAAGCAGGCTGTGGGGGCTGAGGTGGGAGAACCTGGACTCTGGGAGATCGCATCTTAACCCGGAGCCTCCAAGCAGCTGAAGTTGACCAGCATGGCCAGGCTGGCAGCTAATTCATCTGACTTCGCCTGTATGCCTGTTGTCCACGGGCGGAGCGGTGGCAGCTGGGCCTACTCACATCCCATTAACCTTGTCTGTTGGAGTGACACCTGGCTGTGCTGAGGCCCTGGTTCCTGTAATTAGGAATGTAAACAACCGCAGCTTCCTCCCATCAGAACTGGCATGGTGCCTGCCTCTGGCTCCTCCCCCCCCCCCACCAGAGCCTCCTGAAAGAGGCAGCTCCCACCACTGCAGCCAGGTGGGCCTGGAGGTGCCTGTTTGCTTGGCACTGAGCTATGACTGCTGTTCCCCAACACAGCCCCAGAGGTTTTCTGCTGCATGCCCTCACATATACTCAGTGCACCCTCACTTGAGTTGTTTATTCCTGTTGTATAGATAAGGACATGAGTCTTTGGAGAGATGGAATACATGACCTAAGGTGACACGGCTAAGTAATTTGGGGCAATGATGTTTGTTTTGTTGTGTTTGTGTTCTTAAAAGGGAAACAGCAATTCATGCAGTGAATATAGAAGTGGTCTGGGGCAAGGGAGAAACTTTTGCAGAAGAAACACAAAAGGAAAGTGCGGCTAAGCAAGTACTTGGTCAGTAATATTTGGGTAGTTCACATAGCTTGGTCTGCCCTGCTGCAGAGTTCCTAGTTAGCTCCTAGTTATTTGGTAACTGCATGAGTTACTTTTCTGGTTGCTATGACAAAATACTCCACAACCAGAGATAAAGGGGAAAAGGCTAATTGGTAGAGGTTTCAGTCCGTAGTAGGCTGCCTCCTAGGCAGGGAGGGATGCACACGGTTCGCACAGAGGAGAAACGGTCCATGGCAGGCAGAGGGTAGCAAAGCACATGAGGGACAAGACAAGCCTCTTTCTATCTCCTGTATGGAGGCTACTAAAGTCTAAGAGGTACTGCATTTAGTAAGCACCCACCCTTAGTTCTAGCACCCTGGATCCTAGCATCGCATGAGTCACACGCTCTAGATTCAGACACTTCTGAAGAAGCCCCCAGCTATAACTGTGTGAAGCTTTGGGGAGACATCTAGACCCAAGCCATGAGAATAGCTTCTAATTAGTTAGCCTGAAGTTTTGCTTTTCTCTAATATTGCTATTTACAAGTAATAGATCGAGTGCAGTTTCACTTATGTTTACAAATCAAGAAAAAAATTAGATCACTTGGGAGACCTGATTGGCACTATGTGTTCAGGGCTTCTTCAGATTTGGTCTTTAATTTACTTTATCACTTTGTCTTAATTATTAAAAGTCTGCAGTTGACATTAAGGTTCATTTTTGGTTCCTACAGTTTACAGGGGTTTGTAATACCGATAATACATAGCCCCTAGTTGAAGTATAATACATAAAAGCCTCAGCCAGGCATGATGGCATGTTCCTATAGTGCTGTCTCTTCAGGAGGTTGAGACAGGAAGATTGCTTGAGCCTAAGGATTCAAGACCAAACTGGCAGAGAAAGCTCTCAAGTGGAAGACAGAGAGAGAGAGAGAGAGAGAGAGAGAGAGAGAGAGAGAGAGACAGACAGACAGACAGACAGACAGACAGACAGAGACAGACAGACAGACAAAGAGAGACAGACAGACAGAGACAGACAGATAGACAGAGACAGACAGACAGAGACAGACAGACAAAGAGAGAGACAGACAGACAGAGACAGACAGACGAGAGACAGACAGAGAGACAGACAGAGAGAGACAGACAGAGAGACAGACAGAGAGAGAGACAGACAGAGACAGACAGACAGAGACCGAGACAGAGGAGAAAAGATACATGGTAATCATTGATCTTATTAACTGTATAAATTTGCCTATCTCAGGATGGCATAGAGTTATGACTTTTAAAATAAGTATATTTATGTGTTTAAAGTTCTCTTAGTGCTTGTTTACAGTACACACTGCCTCCATCCATGGTGGGGAGTTGCTTCAGGTCCATGATGCAGGTGACCAGGTCAGACTGGCTGCCTTCATAGGACAGTGCTTTGAAGGGCCTCTGCAGCTTTTCCAGGCTTGCTGACTCATTTGTGTTCAGCAGTGAATTGCAACCCATTATCTAAATGCCATGACAGCTGACTAAGCCTTTCATGTGTTAAAGACCTCCCTGGTTGTTTCCAAAAGTTCTGGCAGTGATGAACAAAATTGCTACAAATGTGGATGGGTAGGTTTTAAGCGGTCTTAAGTTTTCAGTACCTGTGTTTAAATTCCAAGGAGTGCAACTGCCACATTGTATTGTAAGAATATGTTTAGTTTTGTTAAAAAAAAAAAAGCTGCCAAACTGTTCTGCTACAGTGCCTATACCATTTTGAATTTCTAACAGCAGTGAATGAAGTCTCTATTTGCTATACAAGCTCTGATAAATGTTTTGTCTACACAACAAGTATTACAGTCAAGGCACATTGTCATTAATCCACCTCACAATACTCTGCCTTGCTTCAAACACAGCCATATCACTCTTGCCACTTTCTGAAGCACTTCTGAAAATTCTCTTTTATGAGTGTCTTTTCATGGCTTCCTCAATGTCCAGAATTGATTCAGTTGTTTACAGCAAGTTGCACCAAATAAAAACACGGCCGAGTGTGCCCATCTACCACATTCATCGGATCTGGTACCTTAGCACTTCCAGATTTTCCCTAGGTCTGGGAAATGACTGGGAAAAGTGAATGTTTTAAATTGGTTCAGGAGCTGGTGGGATAGCTCAGCGGACTAAGTACCTGCTTAGGCAAGTGCAGGGACCTGGGTTCGATCCCTGGCACCACATGGCGTGCCAGCCACTGAGATCGGGCATAGTAGCACATGCCTGTAATCCCAGCACTGAGGTGGCTGAAAATAGGAGGATCACTATGAATCTGGGCTTCACAGTGAGACCCAGTACCAAATACGTAAAAAAAAAAAACCCCAACTGATTGAGGACATTGAATCAGGACTTTGGAATTAAGGAAAGAGACTTTCAGAACTGCCTCAGAAGTGGCTAAAACAATGGGATGCTTGTTTAAAGTTAGGGGTAATATTTTGAGAGAGATTAATGGCCATGTGGCTTTTACTGTAATAATTGGTTTTTAAATTTAAGCATTGTATACTACTATGTCACATCTCATACAGCCTGACATGCATTTGTCCCTGTTCCAGATTTGGGTCATCCTAAGTAACTGCTGAACCCATACATTTTGTCTTTAATCCAGTGATCTTTCTAGTGGGATAACAGTAGTAAGTAACTGAACTAGCATGAAAATTAAAAGGCATCTTGCATGTATTATTGCAGTGATAACCATGCCATGCCTGGACACTGTGAGCTGGACACTGTGCTAATTGACTTTGGTGAATTTAATTTTTCTGTGAGTTGAATCTCACAGAAAATTTTGCAGATACAGAAGCAGATCGAAGAGTTCTGTGCTAAAGGCTAGGGAGGAGCTTGAGCTGGACTTAGCCCCCAACCTGCATGGCTCTGAAGCCAGTGTCCTTAAGCACTATTATGTCTGTGCTTAGATGTCCCTCCAGAGCTTCATGCAATCATAAGTGAGGTTTCTTCAGAGGTGGCTAGACCTAGAGTATGTGGTACTAGATTTGATTCATGGTCTCATCCTGGGATCAAGGGCCCTGGGATGAAGCGTGTGAGTGCTGCCCACCCTAAGTAGCCTGGATAAGGTAAAAGGAGGAGAGAGAGCCATGGCTGCCCCTTATTGTTCTGCTGCCTTCAGCATGCCATGGACTACTTCTCCTCTGTGCTGTCTGGTGGCTATGCCACCCTGTCTTAGAGCCAATTAACTACGGACTGAAACCTCAACAAACTGTGAACTAAATAAACCTTTCCTCTTTTAACTTCCAGTATCGGGTACTTTTGTCTCAACAGTGAGAAAAGTAACTAAGACAACCACCATGCCATGTACTATCTATCCAGAGCATATACTTCATTAAAAATGTCCTTCTGTGTCAGGCACAGAGAAGGGCCAGTTACCCTCTGTGTCAGCCTAGCCATTCATTATGAAGCAAGCTGTCAACAAAGTGGTTTGTTTGACTCTTATTTGTCATAGTGGGGCTTTGCCTTAGTTTGCTTTCTGTTGCTGTAACACTGTGTTTGACAGCTTTTGACTACTATAAAAACTATTTGAGATGATTAATTTGCAAAGAGAATGGGTTCTTGGCACTCTAGCTAAGGATATTGTAATCTCTAGCCAACCAAGTCTTTGCTTTGGGCCTGTAGCAGGGAAGCACATCATGGTGAGAACTTGTGATGGAGCAAAATAACTCTCATCACAAATCAATAGGGAACGTGCTGGGGGCCAGGCTCCCATAGTCCCCTGCGAGGTCATGCCCCGCTGTGTTAAGGATGTTTCACAAAGCCCATTTCTCAGAGTTTCTTCTTCTCTAAATAGGACTATCCTGAAAACCAAGCCTCACACGTGTGCCAGACTAGGTCATTCAGCTTTTGAGCCATAGCAAACTGAACCTCCCAGACTGAGCAATTTCCAAAGGAAGGGGTATTGCTTTCAGACACATGTCTGCAAGCTGGGATGTCTCAAACCTGGTGGCTTCCTCCTGGTGTGGCAAGTGGAGGGGCAGCAGGGTTCCGCAGAAAAGAGAAAATGGGAGGCGTAGATGTGCTTTAGACTAACCTGCTCTTCCAGTAATTCCTCTAGTCCTATGGGACAAAGCTCACTCACTCCCATGAAAAAAACATTAATATGTTAAGGATGCCCCAGCCTCCAGAAGCTGAACACTTTTTACAAGTCCCCACTTCCCATATTTAGATCAGGGCAGACTGGTTGTGATGGTGCCCATAGCTTTGTGACAAATCCCTGCAGTCAGCTGGCCTTGCATACCAGGAGAGGTGTGACACTGTGTGTATTGGAGAATACAGAAACTGAGAGCATTGCCTGCCTCATTATGGACTCAGTATGCTCTCAGAGTCTGCGTATCATCAATAACATTGATACCAACTAATTTAAACCCACTGAACCAGCACACTCTGGCTGGAGATGTGTTTATGAGCAGGATACTAAGTAGATATTTTAACTAAGTGGAACATTTCTTGCTTCAATTAATGCAAAAGGTAGCAATTCAAAGGAAATATTAGGGGCATTAAATTTTATATTGGCACCATTTGTTACATATGATATTTAGAACTTTTAATCACTTTATTTCCATGTTGACAGTGCCTAAGAGAAAAAAAGAACCTCCCGTGGTGATTGTGACCCAAGAATTACTGTCAAGCTAGGACAGATTGTGCTTAATCCCTGAATTGTTATGGCCTTCTGAGAAAATAGTGAGGATTTTATTAGCTTTATTAACAGCAACCAGTTGGTGATTAGCAAAGAATGACTCTACAAGAAGCAACTTTCTTGAGAAGAATGAATTAAGGAAAAAGGAATTACCAGGAAGCACCCATTGGGTACCAGGTGTGTGCAGACTGTCTGCATACTGATTACATCTCCAGCCTCTTCCCAGGCTGGCCATAAGGGTGCCCATTACCTAGACAAGAAACTGAACCACGAAGTGCCTGCTGTGTGCAGTGCGCCAGCTCTTAGGGAGCTCCTTGTCTATATGTTGGCCAGATCCTGCCTGTGGAGTCTGCTGTTTAGTAGGAGAGCTAGATACTTCAAGGATTGTCTTTTCATCGTGGTTATTGCCATACCAACATGAATGGTGGAATGAGGGAGGAGTGGATGCGATTTGAGAACTTGGGAAAGCTGAAGTTCATGTAGGCCATAGGAGGAGAAGTTGAAGAGGGCTTCCTGGGAGCAGTGACATCTTACAGGCAAATAGAAGAGGAGAAGAGTGCTCCACGGCAAAAGACACAGAGTGTGCCGAGCTGCAGGGACAGAGGACAGCCACTGAGTTTCTGATGATCACGTTTGTACAATGTAACAAAGCTCATGTTTAAATCCAGGCCTATTTGCTTTGTTGAAATGTGACACAGAAGGGGACTGATGATCTGCTTTAGCATGTAATTGAAATGTCCAGCCCTCAAAGGAAGTGTCTGGGTCCACTGAGGTACACTGAGAGCTCCTGCTTAGGGCCAGGGAGGTCTGACAGCAACATTCTGGGCCTCTGTTAGAATCAGCATCTCATCTTCTACTAGGGGAGCAGAGCCTTACTGGTTTTTCTGCAATGAGGATGGAAAGCTTCCAGCAGGTGCCTCTACTGTTCATTTGGCAGTGGGAAGAACAAAAACCTCAAATCATTCTAGCTTGGGTGCTTATAGGGTGCCAGAGCAATTTTTTTTTCATGTTTGCCTTGACTGAAAGTAAAGTGATGCTTCCTTTCTGTAGCAGACTGGTTGTGATGGTGCCCGTAGCTTTGTGACAAATCCCTGCAGTCAGCTGGCCTTGCATACCAGGAGAGGTGTGACACTGTGTGTATTGGAGAATACAGAAACCGAGAGCATCGCCTGCCTCATTACGGACTCAGTATGCTTTCTGAGTCTGTGTCTTACTCATAGTCTGGTTCAGGCATGATGCATCCCAGAACCACCTAGAAAGGAGGAACAGGAAGAATCCTGACCCGTGGGCAGCTATTTACTGAAAGGGTGATTCATGATTTCTTTTGGAATATTCAGGGACTTAAAAGCCCTTTTCGCTATGAACCATGATTCTGTACTTAGGCCTACAAATTTACAAATTGCTCAATGGGCAACTAAAAGCATAATAAAACTTGACCTTCATTTTGTATATTTTGTCGCTATAAATATTGGATCATATCTTTTTAGTTCTGCATAAGGGCACATTGATCACTTTGGGAAGCAATGCTGGGGCTCTTAGAGCTTTCAGTGATACAGCCTGCTGTGTGCATGCCGTAGGTTGGCCCCTGCAGGGAGTGTCTCTCTAAGAGCTGGTTGGGCAGGATTGATAAACCCTGAATTTATGTGATCTCACTACCCTCCAAGAGTGAGGATTCTGAGATAAGAGATTTACAGGGACATTGACTTACACCAGAAATCTTTAGCCATTGGCCTAAACCAGTGATCTACAGGAAAGGCAGGCCTCCCAGGCTAAGATCAGCATGATTGTCCTTTTGTGGGAACAGTCCTTTTGTGGGAACAATCCTATCCCTCAGCCACAAGGAGTGCACAATTCCGGTGAAATTTAAATTGGACTGTAATGGGAGTACCCAGGGTTCATGCCCTTCTCTAAAACACTGTAACCAGAGGCTGAAGCAGAATAACTGCCTGCCAAGCTCATCTTGGACACACAGGGGCTGAGTATGGGTAGGATCATTTCCTAGCAGAAGTTGGAGTGCGGGAGGGAGAGAATGCAGGAAAAGACATCAGCATACAGTGACCTTGAGCAAGATATTAACCTTGCTGACCCTTCATCTCTGCATCTTAAGGGAGAAGTAGCAACACATACCTCAGTTTTCTTTTAGATGAGATATCTAAAGTGCCTTGGATATAATCATTGAGCATTAAATATGGCTTGTCCTGTCTTTCCCTGTTTGTTTCCACTTCCATTGTCCTCAGACCCTACTAGGGCTGGGTCTTGGAACAATGACCATGTATTGCCTTGCTAAGGAGCACATTTGGTTCTGCTGATTGGTTCTTTCTCCTTGTGAAAAATGGTAGTATTTGTAGATAAGATCAACAAGGTGGTGCACAGTATAAATAATGAGACAGGACATTCTTCCATGGGCTGAGAACTAGCCAAGAAATGTGATGAGCAAGCAGATGAAATCGGGGGCCAACATGCCTTCTAATTGTTCATTGTAGTGGTTCTCTGCAGGCACCGGTGCCTTCTACCCCAGACTTGCTGCACGGCAAGAGCCTAAGAAGACTCTTCCATCTGTCATGTGGTTGCTCTTACCCTTTGTCCTTACCAGGGACTCAGAATGACTGTGGTCACCCTGAAGGTTAGTGGAGAGGTTTCTGGGTATTTAGTGTCTTTTAAATAGCTAAGGAGGTATGTATCATTTCAACCTATGAGCTAGGGGTTTAAATTTCTCCTTTTCTTTACATTTCTTTCTCTTTTTAAAGACTAAAATATAGGGTAAAAATCAATATTTCACTAAACAAAATAATAGGAAGTCAACAGTGGTTGTTATTGCATAATGTTGTCTTCAAATTTGTTGTTCAGATGACTTGATATAAGGCTGTGAAATTGGTATAAGAAAAGTTACAAGAAATTTAAAAGGAGAAGAAAGAAGGAAATTTAAGCATTAACTGCTCCTTTCAGTAGTGTGTGATAAGAGATTCTATTTTATTTTGTACCAGATCATATGTAGTTGGGACAGACAGCATCTATTAAACAAAGCAAAATGGTGCTAGCATTCTTACCCTATATACAACTTTTGTACACAATACAATTTGTCTCAAAGCAAATTCTTGCTCTGACCTATTTTTTAATTGACTTGTGTAAATATTATGTTGTTTTGGTCATGACAATTTCATAGTATGTCTTACTAACTTCAAGAAAAGCCATTTCTCACTGTTATTACCTATTTGGATGGTTGTGGAAATTTATTCTCCAATACTATGCTGGCATCATTTCATAAAATTAATAAATATTTAGTGTCTTAATTTAAATGATCTTGAAATTATTTGTTTTTGTTTGTTTGCTTGGTTTATTTTTGTACTGGGGATTGAACTCAGGACCTTGCGCTTGTCAGGTAAGCATTTAAGCTGCTGAGCTATCTCCCGATCTGAAGTTATGTGTTAGTATTGAGATAATTGATATTTTAATACAGCAAGTCACCACACTCATGGACTTAATAGCTTTTCCTGCTTTTTGATATCTTGATTGATGCAATTTTAGAGTTTTTTCTGTAAAGCTCATATATTTTGGGTTTAATGCAATTCTGAATAATTTTAGGTTCTATCATCTTTATGAATATAATATTTCTCTTCCATTTCTAGATAGTGAGGACTTGATCTAGGCCATGTATTGATTTTTATATGTTTATTTTACATCTGGCCACTTTGTCAAAACAAAATGTTTTTTAACTGATCCTTTATTGATTTTGTAGTTTTATAGTCCTATAAACAGAAAAAATATTTCTTCTGTTTTCTAGTAGTTACTAATTACTTTTTCTTATCTTATTGCATTTTGTAAAATCTCTAGAACATGCAAAGCAAACATTAGTGGGGCAGGCCACCATCACTTGCTCTTGATTTCAGTGAACTGATATTAAAAAATTTATAGTAGTCATGGTCTCTGTGTGGTGTTTTAATTTTAAAGTCAACAGCCAATTGTTTCAAAATATATGACATTTTAAGGCTGAACTAGCTAGAAATATTTTAGTGACAATGGAACGATTGGATGTGAGTGAGTGAAGGGCATTTGTAGATTCACATACCTGAAATATTCTGACTGATTCAGAAGAGTATGGATCAAGGTGCTCACTCAGTTGCTTCGGGAACCTGTCTCTCTTCATCTCTTATCTGATATTTTTCCCACTGGCTTTATGGCTATGGTGCCTGCTAGAAGCACAAGGCTAGTGGTCTCTCAACAACTTTAACAGAAAGTAGGCATTTTTCTAGTATCCCACCTGAACTCTTAACTTGATTGGATGACCATAAGCTTGATGAAAATGAATGAGTCATTCTTTGTGGAGAGAAAAAAGATAATGATGAGGCATTCCTTCATGGAGTACACACTGTGCTGGCTAATGTTAAGATCAAAATCAGTAATGGAACAGGATTTCCCTCTTTGGGAAAAATGAATTATTGTTCCCCAAAGACCAGAGTAACAAAACCACAAATTCTCTTATGGCTACTCATTTTTCTTTTCTTTTTCATTTTTTTGCAGAGCCAGGGATTGAACTCAGACCCTTGCACTTGCCAGGGAAACACTTATTCCACTGAACCACCTCCCCAGCCCCTCACTTTTCAAGTTGTCTTCTGTATGTGCCATTGTCTTTCTTTAATAGTCATTTTCTTTTTACTAGATCAAGATGCAATATGTGTATGGACCAAGATACATATGATTATTATGTATCACAAACATATATTACCTTTTATAAACTCTAATAGTTCTCTTAATGGAGCACTATACCAAGATGAACTGAACAGAGAATTGCAGGGGATTGTCTTTATTCTAGGTGTTACACTTTTATGAGTGTAACAGAAGATTGCTGCTCATTTTTGTTAACCATATCATATTTCTGAGTAATACTATACTAGGTTTTTTTAAATAACTGTCATCACAGGTGTAACTATTTTCCTGGTATTAGCTATCAGAGTTCACTATTGTATTCACATATTTTTTAGAATTAGACCCATCTCCAGCTTATAAGCATGTTCCTTTCCTGTTCCTAATATTTCTTTTCAGTCTCCCCAGGCTTTTGTCATTTGATGATTATTTCTGTCTATGTGTTAATATTTCTAGGATGTGTCACAAAAATTATCATTGTTTCCTCTTTTAAGGAATCTATAGTGGAATTTTAAGAATTAACGAAATACTCCTCCATGCTGCCTTGGTACATTTTGAGCATTTATCTCTGAACACTATGTCATGCTGTTTGCAAATGCTCTATTACAGGTCAAAAAGCTTATTAATTTCTGTACTGTAGTCTAAAATTACCTTCTGATACTTCTTGGGCATGAAGTTTTTGAAACCCTTAAGTGTTTTCTCATTTTTTCTGTGGCAGTATGTTTACATTTTAATATATTCTTTGTAACAAAGTAATAAATACACATATTGGTTATCTTTTCTTAGGTGACCCTTTTCATCTAACATTTTCTATTAACACAGAATTGACCAGTATTCTTGACAATAATTCTTTGTGTAGTTTTACAGTTAATAGCCCATCCTCTGTGATTCTACATTGTGCATTCAGATTTGTAGTATTTTTGCACATTGTAATATTATTTCGTAGTGACAGTTTTTGAACAAGTGCACATAGTGCCCAGTCTGTTATTATGCTGGGTATCAAACAACACAGAGTAGTACAGATGAGGTGAGATTTAGGTTCTTGGGCTTCGTGGGTCATAGCCACTCTTTTTATCTTAAACAACACAGAATTTAACAACTCACCCAGTGGAGAAATTCTGATTAATGAAATGGTCCGGCAGGGCGGGAATAGGTTCTTGAATGACATCACGACCTATTTCTTTCTTTCTTCTATTTACCCCACTCATTTCCTTCAACTTATTCTCCTTTATTCTTAAGACTGATGTCTCTACATTGTGCTAAGATCCCCCTCTAAACCTAAATGCTTCTTGTAACTAATAAAGCGAAAAGATATTGAGAGATCCAAAGAAAGTCCTTAGCCTAACTTGGAACATTTCTCCCTGCCCCCCGTGACTTAAGGAGAATACTTAGATCAGCCATCCCTATTCCCTTAAGATACACCTGGTACTAGAGTCTTGAGATGCTTGCTGTACAAACCAAGATGATTAATGACATTAATAATAAATGGAAGGAGAGATGATCCCCCAAGAGAACAGACGTTAGGCAGGCAAACAGTGTCCACAGAGGCTGATCTCTGGGCAGTCAGCCAATCTAAGTTCAGTAGCAAATGTCAAAAAGAAGAATGTGTAGACTCTAGGAAGATCCAAAATGTGCAGACCTTGAAAAGACACATTGGAGGCATTTGTGCTCCCTACACCTGACACTCTGAGGAGGGCACGGTATTACTTAAGCACTTAGCATGCCATGAGGGGGTGATTAATTGGAGTCTAACTATGGGGAAATACCAGACAATTCCTAGATAAGGAAAGTTTTACTTGAAAGGATGTAGCAGGCTTTTCAAAAATGAGAGTGCCGTAAAGCAGGGGTTATGAGAAAATCCTGGAAATGTGTCAGATTAAGAGGCTAAACAGACCTAGAACCTAAATGTGGTGTCTAATTCTCAATTTGGTCAGGTACTAGGGAGAAAAAAAGCAAGCAATAATAGATGTTATTAGGTCGATTGACAATACTGGAATTTGGATGGAGTATCAGATAAAAGCATTAAATGAATATTAAATTGAGCAAAGGGGATAGCTGTGTTTTAGTTCTAAAATAACACTTATTCCTAGAAATACACACTAAAATATTTTTGGGTAAAAAATCATGATACATGCAGTGTTACCTAAATTGTCTCAGAAGAAAAAAAGAGGGAATATATAAAGAATATATATATATATATATATATATATATATATATATATATATGCATGTATACATATATACATATATAGCTACAGATATACAGACATGTAAATATATAGATGGAAATGAGAGAGAGGAGGGAGGGAGGGACAGGGAAGGGGAAGAAGACAAATAATAAAGCATTTTTCTTTAAGGAAATCTCCACAATAAGCAAATCTGGATAAAGTGTATATGGATATTTTTATACTGTTATTATTCCTGTGACTTTTCTGTCAGCTTGAAATTACTTGCTGATAAAAGTTGAAAAAATATGTTTGCATTTATCTTTTTTGGGGGGTAATAACAAAGTAATTGAGGTCTTTCAGCTAGCTTGTGTGCGTGTTTTAAGTCTTGCTTCAAAAGACACTGCAATTAATGTAAACTTGTCACTGATTCAGAATGCAATTGATTTTATCCTGTTAGCAGAGATATCAGATCATTCTATTATTGGTTGTTTGAAGGGATTTTAAAAGGAATTTGAGGCAGGGTTGACTGTCTACAACTACTGTACTGTTTTTTCCAAGGCTCTGAAGATTCAGTTATCTTTTGAAGAAAGATTTTGCTGGTTACTATGGGAAAGGCAGAGGAGGAGGGAAATGACCTAGAGGTGGGACAGATGTTTAAGGGCCTGGAGCAGTAGTTCAGCGGAGGCATAATGAGAAGAAGAGAAGCAAGGATGGATTTGAGAGATAGTTTAAAGGACAGTTCTCAAGACTTGATAACACGGTGAACATGGTGACTGAGTGAAAAAAAGAGGAACCAGCCTGCATTAGAATTCAGAGTGAATGATAATGCCTTTGATGAAAATGAACTTCAAGTAAATGGGAGTGGAGTAGATCCTGGAGAAACACCAAGAGAGGTGAATAGTTTTGGTGCTGTTTGCTCTGGGACTTTCAGCTGCACGTATTTGATGAGAAATGGAATGACTCATACAGTGTTCAGGAGAAGAATCCAAGCTCCTTCGGAAGTCAGGGGATCTTTTGCACAGAGGTGACTGAAATCTCGGAATGGCCAGTTACTCAAGAAATGTGGAAGGTAAATAGAGAAGAGGGCTAGTGTAAGACTTCAGGAATATATTTTTAATGGATTACCCCAGGTCAGTACATACTCACAATTGAAATTTATGTCATGAGGCATCCACTTGGGGAGGAATTGGGCAAAGTTCTGGTTTGTTTAAGATAGAGAAAATAAATTAGAAGATACTAAGGCTGAATTCCTGCTGACCAGAGTGTGCCTATGTGCCCCATCCTGACGAACAGTGTGAAGGTGTGCTAGATATTAGGGAAAATCCAAACATACGAGACACTGAACATGAACTGTGGGTGATTTATTGTTTGCTCTTCCTCATCCTCCCCAGAATGTTCAGAGAAGGGACTTCACTTGTGGTTGTATGTTTAAAATTTCTCAGGGAAAATAACTCACAATGGAGCTTGGCACTGGCTTCTGCTTTTTATAGAGATAGCATTATGTGGGTGCCAGGTTCGCATCTGAACGTAGTCCTGGGTAGATAAAATAGTAGATTTCCTAAATCTCTGTCAAGTAGAAGGGATGGAGTTCCACTTTAAAACGACCTTAAACACTGTCCAGCTGGTACTGGGCCTTCCTTGACTGTTTCCAAGAAGCCACTTGTAACTGGTGTCTAACACTGTTGGTGCTGGTTCCAGCATTTGCCATCGCAACAAATCGTGTTCCGTACCTACTCTGGTCCTTTGCTTCTTGTTGTGTCTCACAGAACTAACAGCCAGAGATTGTGCCACACAATGTTCAAATGTGCAGGTTTTGATGTTAGAATTTCTGAGTTAGAATCCTGGTTTCACCGTTTACTTAATTTGTCCATAATGTTATCTTATTTCTGAACAGCGATAATTACAGTGCTTCTATTGCAGTGGTAGAATGAGAATTAATTGATTTAATATAAGCAAATCTCTTTAGAACTAGACCTGGCAGGCACTAAATGCTCAATAAGTATTAGCTAATTTTACCCTGCAGTAACCGACTTGAGGCACAGCTGGATCCTGTTACTCAGATATTACCTGTCATGAATCTGTCTCTGTCACGTCTTGTACTATATTTTCTCCTGACTTTATTCTTGGGCAGTATTTCCCCCAAGGAATGATACCCACCAGATGCAGCAAGCTGAGCACTGCCAGTTCAGCTATCCCACAGAAGGGCTGTGTGTTTTGCTTCATATTTGTAGCAGATTTCCAAGTTGGCTGTTTTCTGTTGCTATGAGAAAATAACCAAGACAGAGTACTTTATAAAGAGAAGGTTGGCTTAGCGTGCCCCTCTAAGAGAGTATGGTGTTGGCATTTGCTAAGCTCCAGCAGGTGGCGTCATTGTGAGAGCACATTCGAGAGGGAGAGCCTATGTGGTTAGAACCAGAGGGATTCGCAAACCAGATTGGCTGTTTTCATAAAAATTTGTTCTTGTGAGAATTAAGGGCCGCATAGGAGATGTGTTAATCCCTTCTGCATATAACTCCAAACAAGAGCTAACCACATATCTTAAAGGTTCTACTACCTCAACACCATGACACTGGTGACAATGCTTGCACCACCCAAGTTTTAGTGAGACACATCCTAGCCACACCCAGATAACCACGGTGACTTTGGGTGGAAGAGCTAATCTTCCACCCCCAGACTCACTATTACAGTCAGCGAAGTGAACAGGAGTGATGGTGACACCTTCAGGAGATGTGGGCTGCGTCAGGGTCCATCTCTTGCATACATTGCCTATCCTCCATGTGGCCTCTGAGGAGATGAGCTCACTTAAGGGCATACCTTCCCGGTAGTGCGTGGTGAGAACCATAGATTTCACCTGACACCAGCGTACTTAGCTTCAGGCCATCAACCCAGACCAGCTGGTATTGGGCCTTCCTTGACTGTTTCCAACAAGCTGCCCGTAACTGTCTGGTATTTAACACTGTGCTGGTTCCAGCGTTTGCCATCTCACCAAATCATGTTCCGTACCTACTTTGGTCCTTTGCTTCTTATTGTTCGTGGGCATTTATACTGTTCCATGTGTATTTCCTGTCATTCTGGTGGTTTTGCTGGAGGCAAAGTAGATACGTATTTTCAAGCCATGTTGCCGTTCTAAGTCTCTTTAGAAGGTGTTGGTAAGGCAGTGCTGGGTTCTTACCAGCTTGACAAATGTGTTTATAAAAGAGCTGGATCACCGCCCTTATACTGAATGTGCTAAAGGTGCTGTTAGAGGTGGGGCCTGGCTGGAGGCCACTGGGCACAGGACAGGAAAGGTGTGGCTTGTGCCTGGCCCCTCCCTTCTCTCTCTGCCTCCTGGCCCAGCCCCTCCCTTCTCTCTCCCTGGCCCCTTTCTCTCTCCCTGGCCCTGCCCTTCTCTCTCCCTGGCCCCACCCTTCTCTCTCCCTGGCCCCACCCTTCTCTTTCCCCGGCACCTCCCACCTCTCTCCTTGGCCCCTCCCTTCTCTCTCGGCCTTCTGGCTGCAGTGAGGGTAGCAGCCTTTCCCTGCCTGGACCCTTCCATTCTGGATTTCTGCCTGGATCATGCTGACAAGAGGTAGTGAAGCCTCTGAGACTGCTAGCCAAATAAACCTCTCCTCCTTAGAGTTGTCATACGGAAAGTGACTAAGACACTGTGGTTGTAAGAACTGCACTTTGCAGAAGGACTTAGGAGGACCGAGGCTGCGTCTTCATCAGAGAGCAATTCTTCCATCAGAAACTCAGGTAGACGAGCCCTCGGGTGAAGCCGGCTGCACAGAGCGGCCCAAAGGCCGGGCTGGGACTCCACGGGCGTGTCTAGAAGCGAGGGTTTTGCGGGACAGTTAATGGCCTGTGCGTCACTGTAGCGTGTGTGCGGTGCTGCACCCACCAACACCACTGCTGACATGGAGATCCGAAGGCAGGCAAGATGAGCTCTTCTCTGGGGCTCAGTTTCTGGCTGGGGAGACGTAAGCCCTTTTGGTAAAATGCCACGGCTTCCAGGCTGGTAGAATTTTCTGCGTGCGAGCTGGTACGTGGCCTCTAGCACAGGATAAGTGAATATATTCATTTAAAGTGATTTCCGATTGCTGTTTTTTTTTTTTTTTTTTTTTTTTTTTTTTTTTTTTTTTTTTTTTTTTTTTTTTTTTTTCTTTTTCTTTCAGGCTCCTCAGTCTGTTGTTTATACCTGAACTGGAAATGTATTTCTGGTTTTTCTCTCCATAAGCATTGGATCAGTGCCTGTAGTTAATGTTGAAAGCTAACCCATTTTTATGGTGTCACCTGTGGTTTTTGTATTTGTTGTTGTTGTTTTTTTAATAACCTAATTCACCTTCCTGCTTAATAACTTTCCTTTCAAGCATAAACTTTTCTCTTCTATGCTGAAATATCATTTTAAAGCAAAGGATTTTTCTTCCCATGTAAGTACATGATTTTAAGGCTAAAGGCAAAGATATTTTTTTGTTTTTTATTCTTTTGGTCCAGAGTCTCACTGTGCAGTTCAGATTCATAGCGATTCTCCTGTCTCAGTCTTCTCAGTGCTGGGATTATGGGAGTGTACCACAGTGCCTGGTTTCAGGGGCCCACATAGCGTGGAGATCATACTCAGAACCTTGCACTGGCCAGGAAGGTGACTAGATTGCTAGGCTATCTCCCCAGCCCAGCAAAGATAGTCTGAAGGTGAATGCACATCTTTACTTCATGGGTCCAGGACACACAGTAGGAGGAGGTCCTCCAAGTCCAGAAAAGTGGGAAAGCAGAATTTCTTCATAATACAGCTCATTCTGAAAACTGAGGTGACTTTGTTTTTACTCAATAATATAATGAGCTTTATTTTGAGTGATGTTGGATTTAATGGCTAAGTCAATATGTGTATTTAGTGTTGGGCTTTATTTCCACACTAAGTGACAGGAGATAAGCAGCCTTAGCATGTGTTAATTGGTTTGTGTTTAGCATTTAAGCTAATCAGCAGTAGCAGAGGTGCTCTAGACCACTCCAGGCTTTGTAATGGGGTTTATTTAAACCAGGGCTTTGTTTGCATTATTGACTGGAGTTGAGTTGTTCCTGTTTCTTATACACTTGAACAGAAAGATGGATTTGCAAGTGGAACTCAAGACCTTCGACACTGGTAAGACTTAGTCCAGGTCTGGAGCAAGGCAAACCAAATGAAAAACCAATAAACATCACCATGCCTTCTAGGGCAAGAGGATAATAAGCCTGGAAGCAGACTTAGACGAGTTGAGACACCTTTAAACCAGATGTCAGAGTGAGAAGGAACCCCTGTTTGGACCAGGATTTCTCCTTGTTCACCCTATTACTCCTTCAGGTTGTGGGGTTCTTTCTCCCTGGAGGCAATCTTACACATGGTGGGGTCTTGGGAAGTGTCCCTGGCAAGAATATAGTAGTATTACCTCCCAGTTCTAAGCCAAAAATGTCACCCAACATCACCCCAAATGCTTCCTGGTGGGAAACATCATAACTGATTACATATCATTGGGCTAAATGAGCCTAACCATACCTTTGTTAGGCAAATATGAGGATTTCTGGCTTGTCTGGTTTTTGATTCAGATGCTAGCATTTGATAGCTCCAGAATTTTGTATAACTAGATTCTCTTGAAATGGGGAAATGTGGATCTTTGCTCATCCAGAGCAGTAATAAATAGGAGCTGATCAGTAGCTTCCCCTGCCACAGGATCCCTGAATCCCCTGGTGTCCACTCTGCTGTGCTGGATTTCTTCTGGCCCACTTCCCTCACTGTGCTGGTCAGGCTTCTGGAGGTGTTTGCTTTTGTAATTCTTACTTTAAATTTTGCACGATAGACTGCTTATTCCTTGGCACCTGGCAGGCAGGAGATGATTCAGAACCACAGGGAACTGGATTCAGACTTTAGTTTTATAAATTCTCAGCTTTAATGACTTCTCTTTGCCTCTGTTTTCCTTATGTCTTGGATTGAGTCACCTCTGCAAATGTCTATGTAATGGGAATGCTAACATGTGCTTTTAGGGAAGTGAAGTGATCAAAAAGACCAAAGTCTGAAAGTTCCCTGGGACTAAGTAGACATCGCTGCCCTGTCCATTTGTTTCCATTCACCCAGATTCCTGCACCTGGTCGCACAGTGTGGTGACTCACACTACTAGACCTTTCGCTCTCTTCCTGATTTGCACTCTTCAGGCAATGAAGTCAGGAGCCGCCATCTATCAGGTGACGATGTCTGTCAGGGACTTGCACCTTATTTTCATGAAGATGTATAGAAGTGGGAATTTGTTAGTTAATCTCAAGGGATGCTGCTGCACCACCTGGCTTTTTCCTCATTTCCTCTCAAGGATGGAAACTTCGGGAGCTCAGCGAAGTTAGATACATCACCCTGGGGGTGGGGCCATCCGTGCATTCAGCACAAGCAGCACAGATTCTGGCACCGCTGGCATTTGTTTTGTACCATGTAGGTGGCATTGCCTTACAGATCCTCTGCAATTGTACATTGACCATTCCAGCTGGCAGCACCCATGCACAGCATGGTGGTGCCTCTGTTCTGCTGGTAATCAGAGACAGAAGAGAAGTTTTGAACTAGTCTCACTGGGGCTGCATGATCCTTCAGTCAATGAATCCACAGAGTCGTCTATTAAGACCTTGCCTGTGCTGTTCCTGATATAGGAAAGGATACTCCCAACCTTCTAGATATTGGAAAAGTTCATGTTCTCAAAAATCAAAGAATGAATTTTAGGAACAAGAGAGGATAAGTGAAGAGTTTCTTGAGGAAAAGAAACCTGTTTGGGAGAGACACAAGGGGACCTGAGTGGCTTGCCAAGGAATGTGCCTTTTCTCTGGATTTTTATAGTGCAAAACCAGGACACGAGGTGGATCCAAGGTGGGAAATACAGAAACTGGCAAGATGGGCATGAAGTGGGACAACACTGGTCAACTAATAAGATTATGAACACAATTTCTCAAGTAAAATTGAATAAATCAGGATCAAATGGAGAAGCAAGTCACATAGCAAGTGGGCATGAGTACGGGACAGGGGTTCTTCCTGTAGGGGGTTGGATTAGTGACTCTTCCTGGTTTTTTCAAGGTGATGCATACCTGTTTAGAATATCAGTCCCTGAGGTCTGTTCCTAGGGAGGTATGTGGCTACATTTGTTTAATCTTTTGTCTTGAGGTCTGGCCCACAGTGGGAGATGGCTGTCTCTCAGTTGCAAGGCATCTCACCTTCTGCACTGGCTCCTTTCAGGACTGGGGGCCCTATCTGACTGCCTCTAGCATTCTGTAACCCAGTTGCCTACATCATTCCCTTTGTCTCCTATATCCCTCTTCCCTCCTCCAAACACTTTACCTAGTTAATCTTCCTCTTCCTGCAGCTCTTCCGTGGAGCACGGATTCCCCAGGGAAGTCTCCTGTGATCTCTGATCATCTGATTCTATTAGCTTCTCTCATGGCCTCAGGATTCCTTTCTCAAAACATTTGTTACTGTTGTAAATTTTAATGTGTGTCTTTCTTTGATAAATTCTTCTTTTCTCCAGGAGACTATGACTTCTATGAGCTTGAGGGGCCTGATTTTGTTTTTCGATGTATCTTGACATTTAGCATAGCTTCTGGAATATGTGAAGCACTCAATAAATATTTGGAGAGTGGGTACATGAATGGTTGTAATTTTTTTTTTTTATTCAGTCAGGATGGCTATGCTTCAGTAATAATCTCCCAATACCCTTGGCTTAATACAGCAAAGGAGTATTTTCTGGCTAGGCTTCCTTACTCAGGTAGGTAGATGGCTGGCATTTTTGCCACCTGGAATGTTGCAAGGAGAATATGCCATGAGAGACCATGAATCAGTTATTACCACGAAGTTATGTAGGAAGCCCTTTCTGATCCTTGTCTCAGTCCTGGAAGTTTATATTTATAATCCCATGAATAAGCTATTGGACTCCCATGGACTTATACCCAATTTACCACTTTCAGTACAACCCTCGGCAAAAATAATACTAAGGCATATTTATAGTTATGGGGAACCAAGGGGTCCTAAGTCCAGCCGTGGTGATGACTATCTAGAACAAAGGCCTCCACCCAGGGCTGAACCTGGCTTTTATTCAGTCATGCAGGAGGAGTGGCTTGAGGATAAATGACTGAGAATGGTAGGAAGTAGGTGAGTATTATGGGCTGGGCTAGGTAGGAGGCCTGGATTTACCTCTGTCATAAGCAGAGAGAAGAATATGCAGAAAAGAGTAATTTGCATTATACTATTGAGATAATATATAATGTTTTGGGGTAGGTGCTTCAGCTCTGGTGTGGAGTCTTTCAAAGCCCAGGAAGTCACAGCCTCTATCTCGAGGCTGTATCCCAGCTAACAGTGTGGAGCACTCGCTCTTCATCCTATCTCGACCCAGCTCATATTAATAAGCAGCAGGTGTGGGTTATCAGGGAAACAACAGTGCCATCTTCAAAGGCTACCACCAGCACCTTGGCTAAACCAATACGCATTGCTGAAAGCCAATTGAAGGGATAAGGAAAGGTCTGAGCCAGCTCTGTACCTATCAATACATGGAAACAGGGTCAGACTCAGCCAAATGGAGACGACTGCTCTTCTTTGAAGGAGAGCCACCCGGGTGGTCCTCCACAAAGTTATGTACTTGAATTCCACTTGTGTTGGCTAAATCAGCTCATGTGTTTTCCTGTGTTGCAGGAGATCTGCAGACGTGACTTAAAACTATGTTAGCAGTCTCACCTGTAAGATCTGTGTGATCTGCAGCCACTGACCTCAGGGAATTGGTGCTGCAAAGTCAGCTTCCTGGTTTATCCTAATTTATCCTAATGACATGGGCTTGTCACTTGCATTCTTAGGAAGCTCTGTTCATTATTCATTGATTCACTACACTATCAGCTTCACAGCTGATTCTGAGCTCAGGGATAAGCAACAAGTTCCTCCAAAAGGGTAAAAGACTATCTCTTCTTTCAAGAGACCATGGGCTCCTATAAGTGGGACTTGTGGGTAGCATTGAAGTGTGGAAATGCAGTTCTTAAATACATCTTTGTTGGTTGGGGGAGGACTTTGAGACTGCTGGTGAGGAGAACTTGGGAATGGTGTCATGAGTCATCTGGAGATAATTTGGCACATTTCAGTTGGAAATCAGGGAATTGCAAGTTGCAAGGTGGCCTTTGAAGAGGTGCCTCGAGGGAAGAGGAGGACCGCAGCATGTGCCCTTGCCCTTGAAAGAGTGATTTCTCAACTTTCATCAAAGAAACGAATTTCAGGGTATGCCACTGGAAGGCATTGTTGGAGTTATTGGGCAGAGTGAGAAAGCAAGGCCAAAATGGGAAAAGGATTCTGGTTCGAGGAGCTAACCCTAGGCAGGCGGCTTTGGAAAAGAGGATCAAGGGCTGGCCAAATAGCTTAGTGGATTAAAGCTCCTGAAAGCAGGCGCAGGGGCCGGGGGTTCGATCCCTGGGTCTGCCTTGCTGACCCCACCCCTGGGACATGCTGAGACAGCAATTGAGACGTGGTGGCGTGCACCTGTAATCCCAGCTCTTGGGAGGCTGTAAACAGGCGAATCACTACAAGTTCAATCTAGTAGTGAGACCATGAACACCTTGTACACCCTTCCTTAAAATAAAAAAAAAAAAAGAAAAAAAGGAATGTTAGACTCATCCATTAGTGAAAGAAAAGGATTTGCATGTCTGTGTTCCAAGTCAGGGGTACAGGGCTGGTTTGTTTCCAGTAGTTCATAAGAATTCCAATATGTGGGAGACTTTTCCCATGTTTTAGGGATTTCCTCCCTGCAGGTATCGATTCACAGCCATTCTCACCATTGGAGACATAGGGGTGTACACTAGGCTGTTTAGTCTTTGCACTAAGTGTAAGGGAATTGTGGGGGAGGGTTAGGGGGTCATTTCAGACATTGCTAGGAAGGAAGAAGTCTCCATATCATGGGCAGCGGGTCATGGATGAAGGCCTGAGAACCTAAATCTCATATTGCATTTCATCTAGACATATTCTTGAGTATCTCTAATTTTCAAGATAGAGAAATACTGGTCTACTGGGATATTTATGTGGAATAAAATAGATGCAACCAACTGATAACCTTACCAAGCCATATTACATTTAAGGCTTAAGGAATCATCAAGAGAAAAAAAGTAATCTGCCTGTAGCAGTTCAAAGGAGGTTTCAGTGGGGCATGGTAGTGCACACCTGTAACCTCAGCTCTCAAGAGGCTGAGGCAGGAAAACTACTGTGAGTTCAAGGCAGCCTGAGACACAAAGTGAGTTCAAGGCCAGCTTGAACTGCATAGGAAGGCCCTGAGAGACAGAGACAGAGACAGAGACAGAGACAGAGACAGAGGGGAGAAGGGAGGGGAAGAAAGGGGAAGGGAGAGGAAGGGAGGGGACAGGAAAGGAAGGAAGAGAAGGGAAGGGAAGGGAAGGAGGCTTCAGAGGAAGACATGTATAAGGTGTATGCTAAAGAATAAAAAAGAATTACTGAGATAACTTGTTAGGAAAGTGTGTTTTAGAGCTTGTGGCTTGATATGATAGTAAACAGTTACAGTAATTTCTCTAAGTCTGTAAAGTTCAGTTGACAGTGGCTCTTGGGCCCTGGGGTAATTTTGAAGGTCACATGAGCTAATGCCCAAGAGTGTTCAGTAGAGTCTTCGGTGCTAAGGTAAATTCTCAGCTGTTATTATCAGTGCAGAAGGGAAAATCAAATGGCTAGAGCTTGGGTGGCAGCGCGTGCCACTGCCTAATGACAGGATCCAAGCTGGCACTGTTAGGTCTGAGAAGCTCACTGCGTGAAGAAAGACTCCAAGAGACATCCTCTCATGCAAAAGCAAGGGGATTTTATTTTCCATGCATGTATGGGGCTCACTGAATGCGCAGGAACAGAGAGCGCCTTTAGTGTAGCAGACATAGTTTTTAAAGGCAAAAACCACAAAATGAGGAGGGAGCAAGCGAGGTTACAGAAGCAGATCGCATTGGTTAGTTTAATTTGACCTTTACAATGATTGGTTGATATAGAAATTGGAGAGGGTAACTTTTGGAAGAGTCCTAGTATTTTGGGAACTGATTGTTTCAGTTGGGTGTTATCTTTAGGGCATTTGCAGCTGGGTGGCAAGGGACATTTTTATCTTAGGACAGCCGTAGATGCAGTAATCTCAAAAATATTCTGTTGACCTTCTAAGATGGAGTCTACGTGACTCAGACCTCACACTCAGACCTCACATTCTCTCTTCCTGTTATTAATATCTTTAACTTGGAGATTGGTGTATACAGAACAGAATGGCGGTGTAACCTCATGTATGATCTTAAAAATTATTTGGGCCTTACAGCACGACCAGGAAGCTGGAAACAGCTCAGGGTGACCAGAGGAAGAGCCTGTGAACCCAGATTCCTCTAGGAGTTGGCAGATAAGATAAACAAATGAAACCAGATGACAAAGATCCGGTGTAGACTGTGTCAAATGAAGTCAAACCACTTGAACTATTTAAAATACCTGAAGAGGGTCCAGTAAAGCATGACCTCTGACTTGGGTTTTCTTGGGGCACTGCCAGTGAAAATCTCACAACAGATATGGGTGCATGATAGTGTATGTGTTTTTATGGATGTACGGGTGTGTGGAGAATGGAAGTGGAATGGAGAAACTTGTGCAGGTTATGAGAGGAAGAGAAGCAGAAAGTATCTTACTGTTCTGTGGGGATCAGTGTGAAGGACATGTGAAGTTGAGGCCTATGTTCTAGAAATGACAACAGGAAGTGCGCAGATTCTAGGCTTCCCTTCCTAGGTGCTGCTTGAGCTAAGATTAATGAAAGTTTGTCCTGGCCAAACAGCCTGTGTAGTTCATAAAAAAGATTGAGAGAGACAGCTCTAAACTTGTGGACAAAGAATGGATTCCACACCTGAGTAGTCAGTTAATGCCTCTTTGAAGACTGAGAAGGTGGTATGTACAAATGCCAAATCAAACTCAAGAATTTAGGGCTGGCCAGATACCTCAATGGGATGAAGCAGGATTGGATCCCCGGCATGTTATGCCGGCCCCACTCCCAGGGTGTGCTGAGACAGCAACTGAGACTGGGTGTGTAAGGCACACACGTCTGCAATCCCAGCGCTGGAGGCTGAAAACAGGAGGATCACTGCAAGTCTGATCTGTGTTGTGAGACCCTGTCAAAGCTGTACTAAATACACGAATAATTCATCCACCAAGGAGAAAGGGCACTATGTCAATATGGATGGGCCGGGAGGGTGTCATTTGCAGATGGTCTAATTTCAGTATGAAGCTAGAAGATGGAGATACACGTTTTATCTCCTGTCTTGTGGCATATAACAAAGGAACTAACAGTTTCCTGTCAATGGTGTGTATGCTTCAAGACCAAGGACAGGGAGATGGCTTACTGGAATAAGGGCTTCCCTGGCAAGCGCAAGGGCCTGAGTTCAATCCCTGGTTCTGAAAAAAAAAAAAAAGAAAAGAAAAAAGAAAGAAAGAAAGAAAAAGGACATTATATGCAACAATACAAGTAAGACAGGGAGGATTCGTTCTTCCCCCATTTAGCCAGACACCCCAAGGAAGAGGAAAGGTCAAGGGGGAAAACACAGGATTCAGGCAGCTGAGGGCACCCAGGTAGGCCACTGTCTTCTAAGTCTATTTGAAGATTTTTTGAAATTTACAATTCTGCTACTGTAGTTCTCTGTTTCTCAGAAGCCACTAATATTTTTTCCATTGTTTATGAAAATGTCCAGATACACCAGCAATAATTTTTAAACATCACACCCTCTGTTGACAAACTCCTGTCGGGAAGACAATCTGAAGACACATGAGACAGCTAAACGGTATTCCAGGGCTTGACAGAGTGCTTTATAATTTTGTACTTGTCTCTTCTTCCACATTTCAGTGTGGATGTAAAAGCTGGGCCACATTTTTTATGTTCTCAGAGCCTGTTCAAGAGCCATTGTCTTGGCAGGTGTTTGATAAATGCTTGTGGAATAAATAAATTTCTTAAATAAGAAATTCGTGTTAAAAGTTCAAGTGTGTGTGTGTGTGTGTGTGTGTGTGTGTGTGTGTGTTTCATCTATGTATTTGGTACAGGGTCCCACTACTCAGCTCAGACTCATAGTGATCATCCTGTTTTTAGCCTCCCCAGTGCTGGGACTACAGACATGTGCCCCATGCCTGGACTTGGAGTGCTCCAGGATCTGGGCCTGCACAGCATGTAGGACCGAGCATCAAACCCTGGTCCCTGCACTAGCCAAAGCAGGCACTTAGTCTGCTGAGCTATTTCACAGGCCCTTCAAGTATGTTTTTACAGGTCATAAAAACAAGATTGGATCTTGAGCTGGTGTCACTGCCATTAAAATATGTGTTGTAGTCGAGTCGCAGAGGGCATGGAACTCAGACATCTGCCCTCCTATTGTTCTTGACTTTATTGCTTAAAACATAGGTGAATTGAGGCAGTTTGTTTCATGTGCTTGCCTTAATTTTCCCATCTGTAAGCATGGCAGAAACATTATCTACTGGATGAAGTTGTTCTAAGGATCAATAAAGGGAATTAAAGTAAAATATATAGTAGGCATGCATAGCATTCCACCATTATTATTTTTGCAGATGTTAGCCAACAACATGCAGACTCACTGGAGACAGCCAGATGTGGTGGTGCACACCTGCAACTCCAGAACCCTGGGAGGCTGAGGCAGGAAGAAGATCATACATTTGCGCCTCACTTGGGCCACTTAGCAACTTGGAGAGATCTTCTTTCAAAAACAAATAAAGGCTGGGCATGGTGGTGCAGGTCTGTAACCCAAGCCCTTGGGAGGCTGAGGCAGGAGGATCACTGCAAGTTTGAGATCAGACTGGGGTATAAAGTGAGCTCAAGGTCTGCTTGAACTACACAATGAGACCTTGTCTCAAAAAGGCAAAAAAAAAAAAAAATAATAATAATAATAATAGTAATAATAGAAAAATAAAGCAAGAAAGGAGGAGGAAAGGATAAGATCCACCTTATAGGTACTTAAATTTCTATTTATGTGTCAAATATTATAGGATTGGGTTATGGTTTTGGGATGTTTTGTCATTAAGAGCTGAAATAAGAGGCAAGGGCCAAGGCCTAAGCACTTTGGAAGGACAGACAGACTCCATACACAGCCCCAGTGGAGACTTGGGGCAGCCAGTGCTCTGATGTGGAGGGCTCTCTGTAAAGTGAAGAAAGGAAATTCTGACCTGAATGTTTTTAAGTTGACTGTTACCACCTGTCATCAAAGATAGAGCTACAGGTGAGACAGAAGCCTGGGAGCAAAGCTGCCCTCGCGTAGGTCTCCATTGGAGAGCTGTCAGCCCCTTATGTCCCATCTTCATGTTCACCACTGCCAACGTGTCCTACTCAAGTGCTACGTGAGGGCACGGCTCACACCTTCCTATCTGTATGTGCCCATTTCTCAGCCCTGGACCTAGCACTGCTTGGGGAGATGGCAAGCACCCTTCACAGGTGACTTAGGCTAGATGACAGCAAGTGGAGGAGATGAGGAATAAGTGGACTCTGCGTCTTAGTCAGTAGGAAGGAGGCATGCAGGGGCAGGAGCAAGCAGTAGGATCCCAAGGATGGTGGGAGTCTCCTGGGAGTCTCCCTGTTCTATTCATTCAGTCATTCCACAAACGTATTCTTTACACTTCCCCTGTGATGAGTGTGGTGCTATATTGTGAGGATACCATCTTGAGAAAATCTGTTTCGAGGTGGCCCCAAAGCGCATACAGCTTCCAAAACTTCATTTTATACACAAGGAAACAGAGTCCAAGAGAACTCTGTGATTTTATTTTCTGGAGTAACAGAGCCAGGTGTAGATAAAGTCAGAAAAATACATGATTTTCCATTCTTCTACGATGAGTATTCAATTCTTATACTAAAGACCATGGTGGTGACCAGAATATTTGGTATTCACAACTATTATTGGTTAGTAGATGTTGCCTTTCCAAACTAGGCAAGTCTTATATAAGCATCACTGTTTCTACCTTCTCTTGAAATATCAGTGCTTTGGAAACCTTGGTGACTGGTACTTTTCTCTTACTGATGAGACAAAAAACACAGCCCCCAAAGTGAAAGGCAGAAGAGGTTTCTGTGTCTCAGTTTGTGGAGGTTTCAGTCCACGGTCTGCTGGCTCCAAGACAGGATGAAATAGTTCAGGCAGGCAGAAGGGAGCAAGACAAGCCAGGTCCTTCCACCCCTTTTATCTTACCCAAGCTACTTATGACAGGTCCCACTTATACCCTTTACCCTTGCTCCCTTGATTCTAGCGTTTCTCCATGAATCAATTCCAGTGTCACGTACTCTAGATCCGACCACCATGAAGAAACTCTAACCATGACTTCAGGAGGCTAGATGAAGCCATAACACCAAGACTCAGGTTTTCTAATGACAAAACAAAAACAAAAACAAAATTACCCCACCAAACTCAGATGAGTAGTTATTCAGAGCCCTACTCTGAAGTTGTTTCCTTTTAGAACATTCACATCTCTTGGGTGTGACAGTCCACACCTATAACCCCAGCTCTTTGAGGGACTGAGGCAGGAGGATTCCAAGACCCAGCCCAGCCTAGGCAGCTTCACTATTTAGCAAGACCCTGTCCCCAAAGGGAAAATAAGAGGGCTGGCATGTCACTCAGGGAGGAGGCCCTGAGTTCAAACTCTGGCTCTGCCCCAATAGTCACACCTTGCTCAGTCACTTCCACAGACCCTCTTAGCTTAGTTGGCATTACTGGCTGGCCCCTGTGGTCCTGTGACTCTGCAGTCACTGCCTTCCACTCCATAGCCATTAATATCCTCCTTTGATATTAGTTAAGGACTCTTGCAGTCACTTACCACGGAGCAGAAGTCAGCCCATTTACAGCCTCCCCAGAGATGCACAGCTACACATCTCCTTTCTTTCTTACCTGCCCCTTCTCCTGCAAGCCCTTGGTTTCTCCTTTCAAATAGCCTCACGATTGCCCAAGAGTCCTGAGTTGTTGAGACATCCCTCCACGCTAGCCCCCAATTAGCAGCACTGACTCATAAGAAAGGACATCATCATTTCGTATTTTTTTTTATGTTCCAATCACTCTGGTCTCTAAGTTCATCCATTATGTATGCAAAATGGTAATAGGCTGATATTTTAATGCTCTTAAGCATACAATATTCTTATTAATCTAAGTGCCTTTTTTCATCCATAATTGAATGGTTTACTTTATTATTACTTTATGGTAACCACTACGCATTTCCATTTTTTTTTTTTTTTTAGGGGTTACCTAATTCTGGCAGGAGGGCAATCAGAATTAGGAGGGCTGGCTGGGCTAATTGCCTTCATTAAAGAGCAGCGAGGTCCTGGAGGACAGACACATCCACCTCACTGCTGCTAAGGTGTCCACGCCCAGTGAGAGCGTGGCTTCCTGCGGCCTCACTGATCCCCAGTGCCTCCTCCTATCACAGCGGATCCCAGAGCTGCAGCGTGGGACCTCTTCCACTCCGTGCTGACAGTCTGCCCATTAACGTAGCTCCGGGCCTATTTATATTGGCTTGTACGTTTAATCAGGTTTTGTTTTATTTATTTGCCGTTCTCAGCGAGATGCTGACTTTATCCTTGTCCAAGTCATTTGGTTCAAATCCATTGAGACAGAGAGGAATCAAGATTTATGATTCGCATCTCGACTCCCATCACACAGTCCCTGTCGCTGCTGCCTGTCGGCTGCCTCTCCTGGCCCCTACCGCCAGCCCCTGCCCCCAGCCATGACTCCCACTTCATTTTTTTCTCCAGTGAGTAATTTAAGGTCCATCTAAAAAACTTGAGACACTTCTGGTGCTGCAGATCACAGCTACATGGTGTCAGTTCTCACTCCCAAGTACACTCAGCTTCTACACTCTTGCCTCCCTCTGTGAATATCTAAAGCCCAAGACATAGGGACCCCTTGGAGCCAGGACTGGGCAGCCCAGATAGCACCGGGCAGGCACCTCTGACAGTTATGCAATCAAAGAAGTGATTTTGTGTGTGAAGCCAGGATGATGTTCTCTGTCTTGATCTTGTCCCAAGTGGAGGATTGGTGTGCAAAAAAGAGAGAACCCAGGGCTGCAGCCCTGTTTCTGCTTAGGAAATTGCTGGTTTTTCTTGGGCTCTGGAATTATTTACATACTGACAGCCATGGGCACAGTCGGCTGTGCCTCCCATACCCAAGCAAGGGTCAAGGTGCTAAGGTAGTGGGGAGACTCACTGTGATGTGCAATGATGGGAGAAACACTCACTGTGACTTCTCACAGCCGAGCTGCAGGTGCTCAGAAATGGGTGGGGCTGCGGGAGTCCAAGGACCGAGGTTTTTGTACAGTTGAGAACATGAGCTTGCTCAGAAAGCATCTGAAGGGCTCAGGGAATGAAAGGTGTTGGAATTGCATGTCATAGAAGCTTCAGATGTTGGAAGGTCATGCTGCTGCCCTGGGCAACCCTACTTTGAGAACCCCTGATCTATCAGCTCAAAACTTTGCCATTCAAAATGTGGTTCACAGGCCAGCTTTAGCAGTACCTAGAAGTCTGTTATCAATGAGCCTCAAGCCCCATTCCCCACCTCATAAATCAGAATCTTCACATTAGAGTTTTTCACATGAACTTTCTGTTCACGTGTACGTTAAAGAACAAAAAGAGCTAGCTGAGAATACAGAGTCTAGGGCTCACAGAGCCTAAGTTCAAACTCAATCTCTGTGCTCGCTGGCTTTGTAACCTTTGGTGAGTTAGTCAACCTACCTGTGCTTTAGCTTCTGCATCTTCACCATGGGCATGGCCAAGATGGCACTGCCTTTAGAATCCATTAGGTACACTAATATATGTAAAGAACATGAAGCAGTGTTTGGAATGTTTTAAACAATCATTGAATGTCATTGTCAATATTCATTTGAAATTTCAGAACCTTGAAACTTCAAAAAAAGACCTTTTATAAGGACTGTGTCTGCTTCCATTATATATACTCCCTGGATACTACAGACCCACACATTGTAAACTCAACTGTAGTGGCACTATGCAACTGTTAGTCCATGGACCAAATTTGTCTTAGTAGGTTAGATTGTTCATATCGCATCTGTATTCCTGCCCAGCCATGACAGCTGGGGTGGGTGCCAGCCTCCGTTATCAGACAGGTGGGCTGGGTATTATTTCCTGTTGCCCTCTGTCACCACCACTACTTCTTTGTGCCACTGTCTTTTCACTATAGACATTGGCGTTAGCAGCTGCTATTTTTTTTTTTTTTTTTTTTTTTTTGTATTTTAGGGAAGGGTCTACAGGGTGTTTAGGGTCTCACTACTAGATGGGACTCAGTGATCCACCTGTTTACAGCCTCCCAAGAGTTGGGATTATAGGCGTACACACCACACTCTGTCTCAATTGCTGGCTCAGCATGCCCCCGGGGCTGGGCCAGCACAGTAGGCGGGGGGATCAAACCCCTGATCCCTGTATCTGCTTGCAGGCACTTTTAATCTGCTGAGCTATTTGGCCAACCCTAGCAAATGCTGTATCATATGATGTAAGATTCTCTGGAAATGCTGGAAGAAGGCCATTGATGAGTTGCCGTGTCTGCTCCAGAAATTTCTATAGCTGAAGAGTTTCAGGGATGCTTGGGGGTGCACCGGATTGGCACACCAGGCACGGGAAATCTACCCTATATATATGGTAGATATAAATCTACCCTGGATATATATATATATATATCCAGACACATCCAGCCTCAGCCTCTTTGCATGAAAGTGCAAATGCCTTGTGGATTGATCATAAATGTGGGTGCTAAACAGTGTCTGTTGGCTTCCTTTGCATCTCATTAAAGGAATAGTACTGACAACTGCGGTTTGGAGGCCAGCCTCATAACCCTATCCTTACAAATCGGGGGTCAGCAAACTTTTCCTGAAAGGAGCAGACAGTAAATATTTTAGGATTTGCAGGCCACAAGGACAATTGCTCTGCTGTTTTAGCATGAAGACATGAAGGCGCTGGCTGTCTTCGCAGCTTGTACATCAGGCCCGGGGTCAGATCTGGTTCACGGACTTCCTTTTGTTTATGCTGCTCTGAGTTATTAAGGTCAGTTTTTGCTCTCTACTTTCTATTCTAGGGCAACACCCTTTAAATAATTGTAGTCCCTTCAGAGTACATTCTGCTGGATGTTGTTTTTCTCTTTCTTTACATACCTGCCCTCTCAAGCAGATCCCCAGGTTTTTAAAAGAGCCTAGCACTTCTAATTGTTAATACCTGCAGTTACAGCCCATTGAGGTACCATTTGTGCCACTTCTCATAAAGACTTTGTCTCCCTCGGCTGTATGGAGAGCACTACATGCCCGGCACTGATCATGAGCAACGCATTTCCGGCCCAAACATTAGCACATTTTGTCTAACAAGAGGAGAGTTAAAATGAGTAGAATTCAGAATAAATTTTTTGTCTGCCATGAAAACCTGATATGAAAGGCATATCCTCGCCATTCCTTTTCTTGGACTTTCCAGTTCACTCTGCACAGTGGAGGGTGACTAACATAAGGTTTGCAGCCAGACATGGGCATGTTTGCATCTTGGTTACTTCACTTCTAAGTGGTACATCTGCAGGAAGTTGTTTACATTGAGTCCTGGTGCCGCATCTGTACGTGCTTTCTCTGGGTGGCGGTTCTTGGCATCCGCAGAATGCATATTAAGCAGCTAGGTCAGTGCAAGGGCTCCAGGAGGTGGTGGTCATGCAGGAGACCCCTATTTATCGTAAATGGTCATCAGGACTGGGGTACATCTCATTAGTCTAGCAGATATTGAGCCCCAAGTTCAATCCTCAGAACTGCTCAAAAACGAAGTTATCAACTGATGTTATAGTATGGTCCTGTTGGATCATCCCTGTAGAAATCACAGGCAGAAAGAGAGCCTAGAAGGACTGTGTTTGTTTAGGTTCTGCTTTTATTTTTAAAGCATCTTATTTCACATAGTATTCACAGGTAAGAAACTTTCTATTGATCTTTAGTGTAGCTTTGCATGATTTCAGACTTAGCAGAACTGACACAGCATAACTGTGATTGACTCAAGGGCAGCACCCCCATGATTTGTGGTTGAGCCAAATGCCAGATTATTGAGGTAACCTGCTCAGCGATGCAAGCCAGGTGGGGGATTGTTTGGGTACCTGACTTGCCTTTATTCTGTGGATCTTCTTCTACTATCCATGAATAATGAATGTATTAATCAAATTCCTCTTTTGGGGGAAGACACCTTGGAGGCATAAATGCCTGGCTGGCAAGTACAAAGACTTGAGTTCGATCCCTGGTACCATGTGCGATGCCAGCCACTGAAACTGGGCACACCTGTAATCCCAGCACTTGGGAGGCTGAGACAGGAAGATCACTACAAGTCTGAGCTGTGTAGTGAGACCCTGTATCAATAAATCAAATCTAAAAAAAAAATTCCTCTTTTCCTCTTTCATTGAACACCATCCTATTCCCCCCAGATCATGCAAATACATCAGGATATTTATCGACTTGCAGCAAATAAAGTAATTCTACTCCTAAGCCACTTCAGGTGCAAGAAAAGAATTGCTGCACTTAGGCACAAAAGTGTTTATTTTCTAGCAGCAAGGTAGTTTGGGATTACCTAGCGCCAAGGTAGATCTCAGTTGCAGGTATAGATAGCTGCCAGGTCAGGCTCCCGGAGTGCAACATTTCTGTTGCCTTTTCATGCCTAATCTTGACCAGCACCCAGCAACTCAAATGCATCCCCGAACATGGCCCTCTTCTTCTGACTGGACACACTGTGAGGCCCTCTAGGTCTGCAGCCTACAAGTGCTGCTACCACTAGAACGTTACTTCCTGTCTATCTGTTTGAGGAGGAGTTTAGTCTCTGGCACAGCTGGACAGCTGTCACTCAGGCAGATTTTGGTTGGCTGGTGATGTGACTGTGCTTCCTTGTCAGCTTAGCAAGAATGGTGAAGTCAACCCCTTGGAAGGAGTTGAAGGCCAGAGTTGGCTTCCACATCTGCAGCATGCTCCTGTTGCTGTCACACGGGACCATGGACATTAGTTGGGAATTAACTTCAAGACATGGAGTGTTTAGTTGTTCCTTATGGTCATAACCAGCAGCGACTATTTGATTCTAAAGGAATGGGTTTTTTGGCCCCAAATAAAAAAGTTCTGGGCCAGCCAGATATCTCAACAGATTAAAGCACCTGCATAAGCAGATGCAAGGGTTTGATTCTCTCCTGTTCAGGGCCAGCCCTGTCCCTGGAGCACACTGAGGTGGTGAATGAGACTGGGCGTGGTGGTGTGCATCTGTAATCCCAGAGCTTGGGCTGCTGAAAGCCCTGTAGATCATACACTAAATACAGAAAGAATGAAAGAAAGAAAGAAAGAAAGAAAGAAAGAAAGAAAGAAAGAAAGAAAGAAAGAAAGAAAGCAAGCAAGCTCTGTACCTTAGGCTGCACCTTGAGAAGAATTTGTTATGGCCCAGAGGAGAAATATTTGGGCGGTAGAGGGACTGGCTCCCAGGCTAGGGACTGCAATCTCTCAGTGATGTCATCAGTACTCCGACAGTCCCCACCTCTCTGTTCTGCTGCATCCGTTTTCCACACAGACTAGCTTTTTCTCACGTTCATGGTGGAGTAACATGAACCATCACATCAATAAGACACTTCTTTTTTTGGTGGAACTTGGTATTGAACTTAGGCTCTTAGACTTTCCAGGCAAGCATAAGACACTCTTAAGGGCTGGCGAGACAGCTCAGCTGACTGAGCGCCTGCTTTGGTAAGTGCGGGGACCAGGGTTCAATCCCCAGTGCCACATGCCTCACCAGCCCAACCCCCAGGGTGCACTGAGGTAGATAACAAGTCCAACAAGTCCAAGTGTGGTGACACATACCTGTAATCCCAGTGCTAGGGAGGCTGAAAACAGGAGGATCACTATGAGTCTGAGCTGCCTATTAAGACCTTGTACCAAATACCATAAAAAAGAAAGAAAAAAGAGACTCCTGTGGAAGCACAAGAGTATGGCTTCATGTTCCGGTATCCTGATCAATCAGGAAGCCACTTTCCAAAGCCAGCATCTGCTCCTCTGTTCTCTAGAACTTGGCTGCAAGTCCAGCTGCACAGATCACTGGTAGCAGCAGTGCAATTGTCCTAATTGTTTCATACTAATCCAACATGTCTTCTAGATCAGAAGTGGGAAATAGGAAGCATTGCTCACATTGTCCAGGAAGAAGGATACCCAGATCCTGAGGTTGCAGGACAAAGAGCAAAGAAAGATTCATTGTAGAGCATTTACACGACAAGTGTTAAAACTTTTAGTCTCTGTGAGCTAAGAGGCCAGAAAACACCAAATAGCACTGATAAGCGGACATCCACGTCTGTTAATGCTTTCTCCAAGTCATCAATTTCTTCTTCCTTTAAAATGATTCTGCTTAGGGCTGGCCAGATAGCTCAGTGGATTAAAGCACTTGCAAGCAGGTCCAGGGGTCAGGGATTCGATCCCTGTGCTGGTCCCACCCCTGGGGCAGTGCTGAGATGGCAATTGAGACTGGGCTAGGTGGCACATGCCTGTAATCCCAGCTCTTGGGAGGCTGTAAATGGGAGAATCACTACAAGTCCGATCTAGTAGTGAGACCCTGAACACCCTGTAGACCCTTCTAAACACACACACACACACACACACACACACACACACACACACACACACACACACACAAATGGTTCTGCTTGTAAAGACCTGTAACTGAGCCCAAACTGCAGCAATGGGGTATGAGAAAAATACCTATTTTACTTTCATGGGTAAAACTTAAAACTAAAGCCTATCTGTTTCAATTTTCAGACATCAAATAAAAGTTTAGTATCCAGGATTATTTGGGAATACAGCCATGTTACATTCCTTGGAAAATTCTGTTTATTGAAAAAGGCAAAAAGAAGAGGAGGGAATAGACACACACACACACACACACAGACACAGACACACAGGATGGCTTGGATAATTATACTGCTGATTTCTACTGGTCTATTCAAAGGAATAGTTAATTCATAAATTTTTTCTTCATTTTAAGTTTTTGAACAATTGACAAGTCTTACATGCTTATATCTGGTAATCTTTTAAAAAAATCTTTTATTTATTGATTTGGTGCAAGTTATCACTATGCAGCTCACGCGTGTAGTGATCCTCCTGTTTTCAGCTTCCCCAGTGCTAGGATTACAGGCGTGTGCCATCATACTCAGTTTTGGTGGCCAGTTTGGCACAGGGTTAGCACAGCATGCAGTACCTCAGATTACACCCACATCCTTGTGCTTGCCAGGCAAGCACTTAGATCACTGAGCTATGTCCCCAGTCCCTGTATCTGGTGATCTGAATGACTTAATTTGAAGATAACAGTATATAGTATTACAACCATTGTTGAATTCCTATCATTTCATATAGCAAAATTCTACATTGTTTCTAAAGGTATTTTTACTATTTTTTATTTTCTCAGAAATTTTGTTTAATTAATTTTTTTTTAAATCCAGGGGCTCTCATTGGCCAGTAACTGAAACAAGCTACTTCATAGTCGAGCTAAAAGTGTGGGCAAGAGTCCCTCTTGATGAAGCCCACTTCTATTTTCCCAGATCATCTTGTGATCTCTGTAAGCATCATCTATTTTGTTGTATAATTTCTAGGCCCATACTTTCCACTGATAGACTCTTCTCTGAGTTTTTTTGGATTTGTACCACATTTTATTTTTTGTATGTTAAGGAACAGTCTACAGGGTGTTCTGGGTCTCACTACTAGATTGGATTTATAGTGATCTGCCTGTTTATAGCCTCCCAAGAACTGGGAATACAGGCGCATACTACCATGCCCAGTCTCAATCGCTGTCTCAACACACCCCAGGGGCAGGACCAGCATGGCAAGTCCCTGGTCTCTGAGTCTGCTTGCAGGCATTTTAATCCACTGAGCTATTTGGCTGGCCCTTAATACACTGTCTTAACAACACATCCAGGCTTGTTCTCTGGGCTTTGAGGGAGATGTCCACTGCATGAGACAGATGTTGACGTGCATATTGAGTCCATCTCTGAGCACAAACCTCGTTGATCCATGCCACTTTTTATAGCCCTAAACACAAACTGCCCAAGCTCTGGATGAGACTCAGAGTCCTGTAGTACACACAGGGGGCAGAATGTTTAAGAACATGAGTTTCAGCATCAGCCCATCTTAGGTTTGAGTTCTGAGATTCAGAATTAACTGCTCAGTGGCATTTTGCTTACCATCGTCACATCCTGGTACATTTGTTCCCTAACCCTAAGAACCTCATCTACTCATTCTTACACAATTAGTTTTCACCGCTAGAATTTGGCCTTAATATATTCAGTTTTCAGAATCGTCATAGAGAAAAACTACTCTGCAGGATGTGACACTGCCACCCCAGCACAGGACTTTTGAGTTAGGACTGGCTTCATGGGCACATGTTCTGCACCGCTGCACAGGGCCTTGTGCTTCTCTATGCTTGGGACATGACCTGCTGCTGCCCTCTTGAAGGTCACAATAATTTTGAACAACACCTTCATGTTTTGTGTGCATCTGGGTCTACAAAGCCCAGAGTTGCTCCCTGTGGCATTGCTGGTGGAATTTCAGAGCGCCGGCCCCGGGAGAAGGATGCTGCCTGAAGAAACCTAACTAAGAAGGGTTACTTCTTGGTCATGCAACTGCAGTGTCCATGTCCAATGGCAAAGGAAGGGAGGATTTCCTCTCATTTGCTTCTGTGAGACCAGGATATGTTCTTTTTTTTACTCCACACTTCTGCGTGCGCTGTCCTCATTTCCAAGGACACCTGTCCCCTGGCCACTAACCAAGGACAAATTCCTTGACCTCCACTACTTCTGCTCATTTTGAGAGTAAGACCTGTCAGACTTATGAGAGGATATCACAGGAGTGTCGCCCTTCAGGGACATGAAAGCCAGGCTTCCTCCCATTGTGAGAGATGGATTTCGTCCCATCTTATACCACCTGCAAGTGAGGTGAAGTGCGCACTGTGCTGCCAGAGTCTCCCTCCCAGCTCCGCCTCCTGACTATAAGAGAAACCATGGATCTCTGAGTCTCCTCATTCATGTGAGGCACCTGTATTCTCAGACTAGACTAGTCAGCAAGAGTGAAGCACCAGTGTAAATAGAGCACCTGCAGCCATGCCTGGTGACTACTGGCCTAGTCTTACACATAGCACAAGTGTGTGCTTCTTCTCCTGTGTCACTCAGTTAAGTAGATCAAGTGAAAGAGCTATAGAGTCACCCAGAAATAGTTTGCAGACTTCCCTCTTTGCTGGCTGGTAGTGAACTCTAGGCCCTCACTTGTGGTACTTTGAGTCTCATCCCCCTTATTAACAAGCATTCTGTGAGCAAGACTTCCTCAATCCACCAGACATGGGAGGGTTTCGTAGAGCGGGCGTGGGCATTGCTCCTCAATCCAGAGCTTGATTTCTGCAGTTTCTACTTAGGAGCACTGTGGGATTCCAAATGATGAACTTTTTTAAAACTTTTTTTCTTGAAAAGGGAGGATGACCGTATGTATTTAAAACAGCTGTTCCCTCCATTCAAAAGCAAGAGCTCTATAGGGCAGGGATTTTTCTTTCTTTGTTTATGATTGCAGTCTTTGAATAGTGCCTACCATATGGGAAATGCAAAAGGCATATTGTGGGAAAAGACTGGTAAGAGCATTAAATAATCTCCATGGTGTCTATCAGAGGTGCGAGTTAAAGCCGCCACTGTGGCTATTGCTGAGCTGATTGTGGGTCTAGCCAAGGCTTCTGCTCTTGCTGAGCTTCCCCTCAGGCAGAAGAGGGGTCTAATGCAGCCAGAGCTGCAGCTGAAGAGCAGCACCTGGGCCACAGCGGGGAGGGGAACAGAGAGGTGGCCACAGGTCATCAGCAATCCAGGCTGTGGCATCTCCAGGATCAACACTTTTTCCTAAAGGGCTGAGGCTCCTGTCTCTCACTCCAATCCAAAAAAGATTAGAATTGTAGTGTGGCTAAGCTTCTCCCAGGAGGAGGTTTGTATCCAGCCAGAGGGGGCTGAGGAAGGCTTGAAGGAACTAAAACACACTCCAGTCTGCAAAGGCAAGCTTGATTATCCTTGCATTTATTTTGACAAGGCAAGTGTTAGATCTTAGTGAAGTGGAGGGGAGCAAATTGGTCCCAAATTTAAAAACCAAAAGGGAGGGATGATTGTTTAGAAAGCCAATCTCTGATTCTGCAAAAACAAGAAAAAGAAAGCCTCTGGCTTAGTCCACAGTAGCCCAGCAGAAACAGGGACAAGTGCTTTAACTCAAGTTTATGCTCTGGCCTGAGGAGCTGCAGTATAAACTGGGCAACAGTGGCCCTCACTCAGCCGTTCTTTCTAGGCCCATCCAAGGTTGCACATGAGGTGGGGCTTTACAGCGAGGCTACAAGTGCAAAAAGCACAGGCCTCAGAATTGGACAGACTAGGTTTTTGGTTTAAGCTCTGTTATTTGCACTTTGGATAATCCCAGCCTTTCTGAGCTTCCATTCCTTCACAAGTGAATAAAGAGAGGGAGGATGGTGGTGTGTAATGGAGAGATTCCATGAAGAGAGATAACAGGGAACAGCAAGAGAACACAATGCAAATTGTATTTCTGTACAAAGGTTCTCCCATTCCTCACCTCAAAATCCCTGATCCAGAGTTTTAAGGCTTTGGATGATCCCAGAAAAGACAGGAAAAATACCCATTGCCTTTTCTCCGAGGTCTGTTTCAGGCTGCTGTCAGGCCCCAGCTCACACAGATTCTTGGGAGGTGGGCAGAGCTAGACTAGCTGGGGCCAGGCCCAGACATACCATGGTGACAATCACAAGACACAGTGCAGGTGGCTGGCAACCCAGGCCACATCTAAGGAGATGTTCACACAGATGGACCAAGGGCATCTTCATGTTCACCACCTAAGCTGGACCAAAGCTCCATACATTCAGCACCATCTCAGCAGTCACTGGAAACATGGTTGCAGAAGTCCGCTGTGTGTCAGGCACACGCTGGCTTGAGAACACACAGGCTATGATGGATAGAGCCTATTACTTTTTTGAAGATCACCCAGAAAAATGTCTGTTCGTTCTTTGCCAGAGCTATTGAAAATACCCCACTTTGCCCTGTTCCTTAGCCCAGGGACTTCCAGGTGGCCCATGTGGATTCATTCATTTTTCTCCTAGAGTACAATTCCCCAAATGGGGGGTGATTCATGAGGTGTCAGGGGGTGGAATCTACCAGCAGAGAACACAGGGCTTTGGGCAAACGGAGTTAGCCTGACCATCCCCTTTTATCTCTTGGACTATATCTATGTGTGACATTGATATATTTATAGTGTGCAAGTATTTCCATCTCTAGAAATGAGCAGCGGTATAATTGGGGTTAAGTAAGATTTAGTTATTGGTTGGGTTATGTTGAAAGGGAAGAAAACTAGCCCTGTAACTGTTAGGTCTGAGAAGCCCACCGCGTGAAGAAAGACTCCAAGAGACGTCCTCTCATGCAAAAACAAGGGGATTTTATTTTCCATGCATGCATGGGGCTCACTGAACGCACAGGAACAGAAAAGCCCCGAGCTGACCGTGGGCTGGGTTTTAAGCCCGAAGACAAAGGGAGGAGGGGTTTGAGAATATATGACTTTTTAGGGTAACTAAGAGGGGATAGTTTAAAGTGAACACAATGCAAATTGTATTTCTGTACAAAGGTTCTCCCATTCCTCGCTTCAAAATCCCTGATCCAGATCCTGATCTATCAGTCAACTCTGTGGTTTTGGTTCTGTAAGAGGGTGTAACAGAACAGTGTGACCTATTTTACAAGAATGTTCTCAGGCCTCAACAATGTCTTTGGGCCTGGGGTGATGTTTGCTCAAACTGGGCCTGAGCTTTATGACCCCACCTGAGGTTTTTGTGTCCTTTTTGTTTTAGGAACAGGGATTATAGGCCCTAGTGGGGCAAAGGTTCACAGCATTAGTTCATTAGGCAGTAATTTAGCTGACATGGTTAGCTGATGTACTAAGGCGGCGCATACAGAACAGAATGGCGACGTAAAACTCATTTGGGCCCTACAGTAACTATGAAATGGAGTGAGCCATCAAAGGTCTCACAAGGTTGCGATTATTTGCTTATCTGGCCATTCTCTTGTTCCTACTATGCACTCTTTTGACCTCAGTTATCACCTATAGGTGGGATGGCAGGGTAACACCTTCAGTCTAGACACATCTACAGCATGCTATAATAGCACATCTACTGCCTGTGTTACAAAAGCCAGGCACTTGAAGAATCCCTTCTTTAGCTTACTCTCTTTTTGGAGTTCACCTGTACCACTGCAGTCAGCACTACCCACTCACATCTACAGAGCACAAACACAGGAAGAATTTGTGATACTCCCTTCTTCCTCAGATTCCCTGACCAAGTTCATCACCAGTATATTTATTTTCATTTTAAAAGTTACTCGAGTCCATTTCTTTTCTGGTTCTGTCAGAGTCCTAGTCTGACTTGCTATTTCTCTCACAACTCTCAGCAGTCTTGTGGTTGGTCCCTTTGCCCGCAGTTTGTTTCTTACACCCTAGCCAGAGGGGTCATTCCCCAGGGCATAGCTTTTCATGTCATTCTGCCATTGACTCTGGCCTAGTCAGTGAATGCTGTATATAAAACTCTTCAATGCTATCTTCTTATGACTATGGGAAAGACTGGGAGCTGAAGGTCAAGTCTACTCCCAGTGACACCAGGGAGAGGAGGGCAAACATGGTGCTGTCCCAGAACATGGGAAATGAACACTGCCCCCCATGAGCTTAACTTCAGGAGGACCAGTAGACTGTAGAAGAGAATGAATAGGAGTTAATTGTGCTCTGCAGGTAGACTGAGACTCTGACTTCAATGAGATACTCAGGGGCTAGCTAGGGGTTGGGTAAAAGCTAAGTGGAACCAGGGCATGCTAGGCAAGTCCGTGGCAAGCCCGTCAAGATCACACTGAATTGAAGGCACCTGCCTCACATCCTGCTGCTGGAGTATGCTCATCCGTGTGTTCAGGTGCAGCCACATGACTGCCTCGATGCCCTAAGTAGATTCAAACTGTTGACGTGGTAATTTTGGCTTTTGGGAAGAGTCGAATCATGTCACATCAGGTAAGGTGGAAGGGGACACACTGCAATGTTTTTGCCAGCCTGACTTCCTTGAGGATGGCATTCCACAGCAGCAGCAGCAGCAGCAGCAGTCACTACTTCCTTGTTTGTTTGGCCACACCTAGTAAAGATACCACAGCATTTCTGGAACAGCATCCAGATGTGGCAAGATCAATAGGAAAACATTAAAGCAAGGGGGAGGACTTGGGGCGGGATTCATGGCCACATCTACTGTATTGCTCTGTGTTCAGATTCAACACTCCCCGCATTTTCAGTCATGCCTTGTATTTGAAACAAGCCTGTCCTCTCGCGGCTCTTCCCTACGGGGCTGGGTCTTGTGTCACCTTATCTGTTTCCTTTTTTCTTCTCCATCCCATTTCAGTAGAATTTTGCACGTCTTTTTTGGTCCTAGCACCATAATTTACATACACTTCAGTGATACTGCACATGGTATGAAATTATTATCCTGTTTTTCTGTTTAAAAATGTCACCAGGAGCCTGTGAATACATTCACGTTATTAAATATTCAAGAAGTACAGGTAAAGTGAGAGATCCCTGTCCCTCCCCTTCTAAATCTATCCTCCCTACCCAGAAGTAATCTTGTGTAATAACTTACACACTTACATTGGAAATAAAAATGCAAAACTTTGTTGTCAGCACATGTACGTGTGCTGTATTATCCATCGCTTGCTACACTTTCTCGTATTTGACACTTCTCCATGAGATGCCTGGGGCAAATGTCCATCTTATGCCTGTATACGTCCCTCATTTTTAAAGATGTCTACATTCAATTACATAGAACTGTAGGATGATTTAGCTGGCCCTCACCATCCTGTGGGTATTCAGCTGGTTCTCCCTGTTACTGTCACGAATATTCTTATACTAGTCTCCTAGTGCATATATATTTCTGTAAAGTAGATACCTAAGTGAAAAATAGAGGATTTTAAAGTGACAATTCACCCCCTAAAAAGCCTGTAAAACTTGTACCTCCATGAAACTAGAATATTTTTAGCATTTCTAATGTTTCCATAATTATTGGGAGGAAATGTCCTATTGAAGTTTTATTTTTCATTTCTCGGATTATTGCTGAAGTCGAACATGTTTGTGTATATTTATTGGAAATTAGATCCTCTTCTTTAGCTTGCCTGTCCACAATACTTGCCTATTTCTTTTCCGTTACTGTCAATCTCTTTTTGTATGCCTGTGTGTCTGATTCAAATGTGAGCCCTTCAGGGAAGCAATCACATCTTATTTATCATAGGTTCCCCTTCCAGAGCAAACAGCTGGAGTTGAATAAATGTCTATTCAATTGCATTACTAAAACCATAGGCATTGTCTCCCATAACCATCCTTGGCATAATCATCATCGCTGTCATTTACTTAGACTTACTGTGTGCTAGGACCTATCTTGGGAGCTACACGCACATCATCTCAAATCTACGTATTACCTTGGCCATGAGGTATCTGTTGATATTTGCATTTTACAAATAAGCAACTGAGTCACAAATTATACAGACTGCCCAGTCAGTCACCTTCAGTCATGGGGAGATGAGATTATCAAGTAAGCACTTCTCACCTTGACCCAGGGAACATGCAGGCTCCTTCATGGTGGTGGTTCACCCCTTGACTGCTCAGTAGACTGCCCCTTGCAGCCTTGTTAGCAGTGCCTTTGTTCTGGCACTGTCTCTTGGAATGAGTATGGAGGAGCAGTATGCTTGAGATCACTTTCCTATCATGGAGACACCAAAGGCTTAAGGCAGAGACATTTACTCTGGCTCCAGACTTTGGTAGACTAAGTCTGTGGTCAGCTAGCACAAGGCAGAAGCAGTGGGTGGAAGACTGATGGAAGAAAGCTGTTCCCCTTAGGGCCACCAGGAAGGAGAGGGAAGGGGAGGAGGAGGCAGGGAAGGAGATAACCCCATCACCGTCCACCCCAGTAATCCACCCCTTCCAAGGCCACACAGCTCTTGAGAGAGCATTCAACTGTGTATTCAACAGGTCATCCATTCCCTGACAAGGACAGCACTGCCATGATCAAACCCCAAGAAGCCTCATTCTGAATATACGAGAATTCGGGGAGGCATTTTGGGTCTAAGTCATAGCAGCCTTACATGACTCTAATGGCCAAAAATAATTGAAAACCATTGGTCTGCTTCAGAAATCTGCATCACACTTTCAATATGAAAGGCAACATGGAAAATAGTCCTGGCTTTGCAGGCCATGTGGTTGGCAGTGGCTTGAATATTGCTTGCTCCCTCTGAAGCCCATGTGGCATTTAATCCCCATTGGAAGGCATTAAAAAGGTGGAAATTTAATCTGAATGTGATGTTTAAAGTGGGGGTGTTTGGAGGTCATTAGGATCAGATAAAGTCATCAGGATGGACCTCCTTATAACTCAACTCTGATGGCTTTATAAGAAGCGAAGGCAGGACACACACACACACACACACACACACACGCACGCACACACGCACGTGCATATGCATATGCAGACACTGTGTTTTTCACTGTGTTGTTCTGAGCCAGCTGGCAGCTTTGCCACAAGAAAGCCATCATGAGTTATAACCTGTTAGCTGTGGACCAGAACTGTGAGTCACTTGTTTTTCTTTAGAACTGACCCATCTGTGGCATTGTGCTATTAGCAACAAAAACCTTACTAACACACAGTCTGTGTGGCTGTTACCCAACTTGCTTGTTGAGCGAGGGATGCAAATTGACTGACAGTAGTTGTATTTCAATAAGATGCTACTTACAGAAACAGGTGACAGCCAGATTTGATGCATGGGCTGTATATCTTTACCCATAGTGTCCACACATTTATGGCATAGTTTATTAGTCACTCTGCTATTGCTGGGATGGAACACCTGACAGCAACAGCTTATAGGAAGAGAGGTTTATTTGGGCTCCTGCTGGCAGAGGTTTAAGTTCATGGTCAGCAAGTGCCAAGACAGAAAAATTGTGATGGAAGGATATGACAGGAAACCTGCTGAGCTCAAAGGCTCAACTCAGGAAACAGAGACAATTAGGAAAGTTCCAGAAGGAAAATATCCCTTTTAAAGGCACACCACTGGGAACCGAATTACTCTTAATCAAGTCCTACTTCCTAGCAGCACATTTAGCTGTGAACTCATCAGTGAATTACCCTCAGATGAAGTTAGCATCCCCTCCTCTCACCACCTTCTGAAAGCCCTTCCTCTGACCGCAAGAGCCTTCAGGGGAACAATTTTACTAGAACACTAACATGGAAAAGGTCTTCAGTTTAATATTGTCCTCAACAAACCATAGTATCTGGTCATATTCAGTAACATGATCATCTTAAAAGGACAGTGGATTAGCAGTCCTTGCCCAGGCTCAGAGCAGGCTCCTGTATACTCCTCGTTTTTCTGCAGATGGTTCTGATGTAGGTGGACCTTATGGGCCGAGCTCAAGAACCACTGAAGTACAGAAGGATAATGTTCCTGGCAAGTAGCAAAAGCTTGGCTGGGAAACCAGGACTGGCTCTTCCTCAAAAACACTAAGATCACAGAGAGACATTTTGTGTGTCCTGGCTTGCCTTATGTTCCCACGTTCTGTTTCCAAGGCTCCAGAACCTTTGACGCTCAGGCATCAGACTCTACCCTTCTGATCACTGGTGGGGAAGGTAGATATTCTTCCTTTATCCCTAGGAATTTAGTGAAAAACCAAAGTCTTTATATATTTCAAAACATCGAAGAAAAAGTGACTGTTTAACCACCTACATAATAAAGCTGATGTGAGTATCTCTCTCTCTCTCTGTCTCTCTGTCTCTCTGTCTCTCTCTCTCTCTCTCTCTCTGTCTCTCTCTCTCTCTCTCTCTCTCTCTGTGTAATACTTCAATAGTTATAAAATGAAGCCTCCACTCTCCTGCCAGCAGCGCTAAAGCTATGTGCTCTCTGAATGCAATCATTTCTGCTCCCTGACCTCTTTAGCATCCATTATTTCTCTGTTGTCCGCATCTGATAGTCTCAATCCTTTTAGTTGTTGATGGCTTGCCGATTACCTAGCCCTTAAGATTACATCCAAATGCATCTGAACAGTTGAATTTAGTTACTGCTTCCTTCCTAAAAGCTTTCCGGCATGAACTAGCTGGGGTGGTTGAAACATTATTTGCAGTTTTCTTTTTTGGGGGAATTGGGGGATAGGGGTGAAAATAAATTTCCCAAAAGATGAGATTGAACTCTGTTCAGAATAGGGTTGCTACATTACTTTTTACCTCTTTCCTCTTTACATGTAATTTTCACAATTTTTCCTCAGCAATGACTATTTTCTGGGGAAATAGGAATGTTCTAAATTGCACATTTGAGTCAAATCAATATTTAGACTGGTTTGGACTTCAAGACTTTTGCTGGATTGTGGTTGTATCATTTTATACCATAAAACCCCTTTTGCCCAGATAACCTGCAATATTAATATTGAACATTATTCACAGCTTTGTAAGGGCCTAATTTTACTTACACACTGGCAAAGCAACAATGCCCAGGAGTAAAAAATTTGCGGTTCTCCTAAAGCGCCACCCTTTTATGCTAAGGTGGTAGCGCTGTTGTCCCTGGCACCCATATACATATCTGCCTGGGCCTGGAGTAAGGCCAACATTGCAGTTAGAAACCAAACCCACACCTTGCAAACATTATGTACATACACAGAACTTTAGGGCTCTGGTTATGAATGCATAGTTTTATAAAACTTTTGTTTACACCAGCTAGGGAAAATTCTGAAGCAAAGAATTACAAAGAGAGCTTTAAGTCACAATTGCATAGAAGAATCTGGACCAGGAGCCAGGGAGATGGTTCAGTGGAATAAACGCTTCCCTGGCAAGCACAAGGGCCTGCGTTCAATCCCTGGTTCTGCCAAAAGAAAGGAGAAGAGTCTGGACTGTTGCATGTAGGCAGTTTGCACAGAGGATGAAACCTGACTCACTCTGGTAGAGGGGATCCGAGAGACAGTATACTAGAGAGTGGGCAGTGTGGGAAAGCCAGCCAGCCCTCTTGGGTTGCAGATCCCTGTCGAGGTGCTCTGAGATCTGGGGCGAGCTGCCTTGCCTCTCAGGGAATCAACAATTTTGTTCTGTTCCAGGGATGATAATAATAGAACATTTATTTTATGAAACTCTTGGGAGTCTTAAAGTAACAGATGCCAAGCATTAGACCCAGCTTCCTTATTTGAGGATTGCAATACAACAACAAAAAAATCTCCTAAGCAAGTTTATTGTCCTCAGCTTGGCCCCACCACCATCCATGGGTACCCCTACTTTATAGATTAAGAAATAGTGGTGGGGGAGGGGCACAAGATGAGGAAAGTTACAAAAGAATGAAAGAAGGAAGGAAGAAAAAAATATATATGATACCTTGGATAATTGTACTACTAGTAGATTTCTGCTGGTCTACTGAAAGGAGCAGTTAATTCTTCCATTTTTCTCTTTTTAAATTTCTTTTAACTTTTTATTTTTTACCCATTTTGCTTGCTTATATCTGATCATCCAACCAACTGATTTGAAGACACCACTTTGCAGCATAACAACTATGGTTGAATTCTTATTATCGTGTTTAGTGCAAGTCTGTGTTTTTTAAATTAACTTTTATTCTCTTTTAAAAAGAAAGAAAGAAATCCAGCCCAGAAAGGGGCAATATACCCTATGTGGCTAGAAAATACTGTTGCTGGTATTTCAGAGCAGGCACTGGGCCAGGCACGCTCTTGTCCTTACGACCTTGGCCTAATGAGTGGAGTACATGGGATGGGTCAGAAGGCCAGTCGTACCTCCACACCTTCTATCCCTATGTCCAATGATTCCTGCTTGTCCATCACCAGGTCTTTCATCAGGAGGTATTGCACTGGATCTATAGAGCTTCAGGGGAGCAGCTCAGCACCCATTCTGCAGGAATAGAATGGAAGAAGGAGGATCAGCTGGGTGTCCACGCACAGGCCGTGGTAGGCGCCTGTGTATGCCCTGTGGACATGAATGCCACAGGGAGATCTGGCTGGGTACAAAAAGGAAGAAGCACAACTACAGATGAAAAAGCTAGGGATCCAATAATTTATCTTTTTTTCAGGATTCTAGTCCATGGCACAGGGCCAGGCCTTCTGGGTTGGGCAGGTTGGGACCATGTTCAAGTTCTGCTGCGCAGCAGGAGGTTTCATGTTGGGGGCAGAATCCCCTATTATAGATATGGTACCATAGAACCAACCAGAGCCATAAATCATCCATTCCCTATTGAATGCTAAAACCAGATACAAGCAGAGGCCTGTGGTTTTCTAATACCCTGTGGTCACTGGAGGGAAAGTGGTAGGAAAAGAAAGCTAAAACACTCAAGACCTGGATAACATTTTCTTCCTGACCAACCACTGGGTCCTATAGCAGTTCAGAAGATGCTGGTAGCTGATGAATGTTTAGGTTGTATGTCAGTCTGCTCTAAAGGCAGAAGGTAGAGTCCTGAAGCCCCATGTAGAAAGCCTGACATATCAGATCCTGGAATTTGTTGGCTCAGGGACTACCTTGGCACTTCTCAAGCATGTCTGAGAGATGTCAGTCACTGTCCCAAGAGAAGAACAAAAAGAAAAAAAAGGTAAGGGACTACTCAGCCTCATGGTGAAAAACATCAGTGAAGATTGACCTCTGCCCTTTCTGAATTTGAAACTGCAGCATCATCTTGCTGTCCCTGAAATTCAGGATGCATCTCAATTGTAAAGTTCTCTAAAAAAGAATTCAGTTTTAGCTTAGTTTACCATATTCCTGCCAAACTTTCTGACCAGAGAACTGTTTTCACCCAGAAGAACCAGTACCATGTTATAGACATTGTCTCTCAGGCTGCAGTTTGGGAAACACTGGCTACTTAGCACCAGAAGTTAAAGAACATAGGAAAATGAAAACTGAGGAAACCTCCACACCTTGGTGGATTTTACCTGTTTCCTAGAAATCCTCCATGTTGTGAGCTCTGCCACTGGAGGCATCCTGTCTGCCTCATTCATCACTGAATTTTCTAAGCCATTGTGTGCTAGTGTGTTTATGTCCTGATCTTTCATTTAGGGACAGCTACTATTCTTGGATTTTCCATTTCATTTTTGGTGTTCCTCTGCACTCTTCTGATGTCCCAATATTCTTTTCTCATCAATGACTATATTTTCTGCAGTAAGTATGATTTATTTTTGGCCATTTCTAATACATATTTTAATTCTCTTATTTTATATTTGTGGCACAATTGGGCTTATTTTAAATAACACTCCTTTAATTCAGTTATTCAATGATCTAGGCTTTACTTATTGAGTTTATTTGTTAAACTTGATTGAAATCATAAAGTGTATTCTTTCTGCAATGTCCTTTTCTTCCTTATAGTCTGTCTGTCTTTCTTTTTCCTTCTTCATTCTTTTTTGCTTCTGTATTTACAACAAGATCTACAGGGTCTCACTGCACAGATCGGAATGGTAGTGATTCTTCTGTTTTCAGCTGGGATTACAAGTGCTGGGATTACAGGTATGCGCCACCATGCCCTGTCTCAATTACCACCTCAGGGCACCCTGAGGGTGGGGCCCACACAGCACACTGGGGCCTTATAGTATATCTTTCATGTAGGCATATTGTCTATGTGCTTCATGATTGCTTTCACATTCTTTTGTGATGTGTAAGATTTGGTTACAGTTGTGGGTAGATTAAAAGACTTCTAACCAGGCTGGGGAGATAGCTTGGTGGTCTAAGTGCCTGACTGATAAGCAGAAGGACTCAGGTTCGATCCCTGGTCCCAAATGCTGTGCTAGTCCTGGAACCCCAGGTGCACCTTGCCAGCCCTGAAGCCAGGCTGTGGTTGTACACACTTGTAGTCCCAGTACTGGATGGCAGAGACAGGAGACACTAAGAGTCTGAGCTGTGCAATGAAACCCTGTAACAAATAAAAAAAAGATTTAAAGAATTTTTTTAAAAGAACACAGGTATTTCTGGGTGGACTCTAGATGTATCATTATTTTCCATGTGGTACTTTTTAATGTTATATCTTTTTTTCTATTTTTACATTAGCGATATTCACTTCTGACCCAAATTAATGACATCTTAGAAGGCTTCTAGCTAGTGTGATTCTTTTCCTTTTTATTTTTTAAAGATAATTAAAAATAGTAAAAAAAATAGAAATGATACAGAATTTCCCTAAGCAAAATGATAGCAATTCAACAATAGTTGTTATACTGCATATTGTTATCTTCAAATTAATTTTTCAAATTACCAGATATAAGCATGCAAAATTGGTCAAAACACATCAAAAATTAAAAACGAGAGAAGAAAAACATTGAAGCATTAACTGCTCCTTTCAATAGACCAGTAGAAAGTAGTAGTAATTGTTAAGCTGTCCTGTGTATTTGCATGTATATTTCTTTAAGACTGAGGAAGAATTTCTGATCTGTACTTCATGCCAAGAAATTTATCAGTGTACATGTATGTGTGTGTATCTGTGTATATTTGCATTTTATCTAAAACTATATCTACGTGTTCTCTAGTTGTAGGAGTTCCCTTCAGGCTCTCCTCTCAGTCCAAGAAGCTAATATTTCTAATCCCAAAGATATGTTATTGGAATCCCACCAAGTTAATTTCAATCTACCACTCCCATTGTAACACACAGTGAAAGAAAAGACATTAAAACATATTTGTAATTGTTCGGGAGCCAAAGGGGCCCCAAGTCCAGCCATGAAGATGGCTTTCCAGAACAAAGAGGTTGACCCAAGGAGGCACCCGGGTTTTTTCAGTGGAGGAGGAGTGGCTTGAGGAGGTATGACTGCAAATTGTGGGACGTAGGTGAGTACTGTGAGCTGAGCTAGGTGGCCTGCCATATGCAGAGAAAGTAATTTGTGTCGTGTTATTGAGATAATATCTAATGTTTGGGGATCTGGTGTTTAGCCAAAATGGAGACAATCTCTTTCTTTTTAAGAACAGCTGTTCAGGTGGTCCTCCACATGTAGTTAATTTATCAAACATCACCCGATGTTTACTGGAGTGCTCTGCACTGTGCCAAAGCCCTTCGTATCAATTTTATCTACACAATAACCCCACAGATCAATACTCTTTGTATCCCCATTTGACAGATGAGACTACCAAGTCACTCATTTCTCCAATGACACAGCTGACATGTGCCCAAGCCAAATTCTAATCAAAGCAAACTGGCTCTCAAGTATTTTCTCTTAACTACTGGAAGCTTTTCATTCCTTCTTGTTTCTGTTCTTCCACCAAAAGAAGCAAAATTAATTTTCCATTTTCTGTTCTTCCCTGTGTTCTCTAATTGGGCCTTGTAACCCATTCATCCATTTGAGTCACGGAAGGGTAGGTAGCCATGGGATGCTGATAGGTTTCGAGGCAGGATTTCACACAGTGGAAACAGCCTTCCTGTCTCTGGTGAGAAAGCATTCTGGTCTCAAAGATGCTGTAAATGAAAGAAGTTCAGTAAAATTTCTCATTGTTTCACTGCATTGAAAATCTTTGATTAGTGAATTACTCAAACACTGAAAGATTTGGATCAATATTTTTGTTCCCAGGGCTGCAGCATCCACGGCATTTAGCAGCATGCCTAGTACTGACAAATGAATATTTATCATGAATAGTTCAGCAAGAACTTGGTAGCAAGTAAACTCAGTTGGCTTCCAGTGGATAGCTTGCCCTTGAAGTCCCCGTTATCTAGTTTGATCCTTGAAACAACCTGGTAGGGTACTATGATTGACCCTACTTTACAGGTGAGAGGGGAAAAAAAGCCCAGTGCATTTCTGAAGTCTCTGCGGTCCCTGTGGCTCTACAGCAGAAGGGGGAATGCACACGTGGATCTCAACTTCCAAGTCTGTGTTTTCCGGGCTGTGACATTTCCTGTCATCTCCAATCAGTTCATTTTAGTTTGTTTTACTTAATAGAACTTTGTTAGAAAGTTTTTGTTTTGTTGTCGTTGTCGTTAATGTATTTGGTGCAGGATCTTGCTATATGACTTGGACTCATAGCGATCCTCCAAGGCATTTGGAGATGAGCATTTAAATAGGCAGCAAAGTTAGAATGGGATCATGGAGGTGGGTCCAACCCAAATGGTATCTCTGGGAAAAGTGGAGATTACTTGGTCTTGGTGGCCGCTCAGCATGCCTGGGGGTGGGCCCATGCAGCATGTGTTGCCAGGGATCAAACCCCAGTCCCTGCACTTGTTTAAGCAGGTTCTTAGCCCACTGCGCTATCTCGCCAGCTCTTGCTAGAGAGTTCTTCGTCAAACTCCCATTAAATGGCATGTTTTAGACTCTGCTACAGTCTGAACATTGCTTATGCTCTCACAGGTTCATGTGTTGGAGGATTGGTACCGAGGCAGTGATACTGGAAGGTGGTGGGACCTAGAGTGAAATTCTCAGCTCAGTTAAGAGAATTAAAGTAATTCTTCCATGATTTCTGGGTGATTCGCAGGAGACAGTTGTTACTACAGGCTGAGCCACGTCCTACCCAGCTGTCTGTGACTTCCTGTCTTGAGATATAATCTCCACTTCCTACTCTTGCTCCTGCTATTGAGACCACGAGAGCTGCACTGGTGCTGAGAGTTGTGCCTTGAATCTCCAATACTGTAGATTAACTCTCCTCCAGTATTTCATTATAGTGATGAATGGACAGGTTAGGATTGTAATACATGGGCTTTGGACGGACATATTTCAGTGAAGGACTTTGGGATCAATACTGTGCTTGGAGGGCAATGGGAGAAGAGTGAGTAAGGGAATGCTGGCCCGTGTAGGCTTGAAGCCCAGGAAGCTCATAGATGAGAAGTGAAGGATAGAAACAGAGTCTCTGTGACTGATAATGGGGAGCAGACAGAGGCTCTGGAATTTGGGCAGAAGTGAGAGTTCTACTGGTATGGGTGGTGCAATGTGTATTAAAAAGGTGTTGAGCACAATGGCTGAAGGAAATATGACTTCTGACATCCAGTTGTGTGGAACTCACCTGGGCAGCAGCCAGGTGGTGGGAAGTTTGAGAGGCCCCCTACCTATATCAGTCTTAGTGCTGTTCCCATAACTAAGTACCACAGATTGAGTGACTTCAGCATCAAAATCTATTTGTGTATGTGTGTGTGTGTGTGTGTGTGTGTGTGTGTGTGTGTGTGTGTGTGTGTTTGAAACAAAATAAAGCTATGCATTCCAGGCTGGCCTGGCACTGAGAGTGATCCTCCTGTTTCAGCCTTTCCAGTGCTAGAATTACATTAACATCAGTATCTATTTTATCCCAACTTGGGAAGCAGGAAATCCTAGACCAATGTATGAGAGGGGTGGATTTCTTCTGAGGTCTCTCTCCTTGTCTTTGTGCTACCTCATACAGACTCCCCTCTGTGCAGCTCCATGTCCTAATCTCCACTTTTCCCAGAGATACCATTTGGGTTGGACCCACCCCCATGATCCCATTCTAACTTTGCTGCCTATTTAAATGCTCATCTCCAAATGCCTTCATGTTTGGAGGTACTGGGGGTCAGAACCTCAGCATTTGGGTTTGGTGCGGACACACTTCAACATAGAGCGTGTTGGAGTCCATACTGCCTTCAGAGGGCGAAGCCAAAACTGGGTTGGACAGAGATCAGAGCCTATGACAGCACTGGCAATCCCGCTTAGCGGAGCTGGGACTTGAGCCTCCTCTGAACCACATTTGCCTGTGTGGAATTACCACAGAAGGTGTGTGTGGTTGTACTGAAAGGGAAAAACATATAAGAGAAATTGGTTTTTTAAAAAACTTCGTTCCTTTGAAACTACTGAATTCTATAAATGCTTCTTGGCTTTGTAATTTCTTCCTTGAGCCCTGTAACTACAAGAGAGAAATTGAATATACCAGCTTGACTGTAGCATTGTACCAAGCTTCATAAACTGATGATCATTAATCTACCCTTGTATACCGTGATCTCACCCAGCTAGTTAATCAGAAGAAATGCCCAGCTGTTCTGTTTCATCTTTCTACCTCCTGCCTGTGCATCATATAACAGCCCTAGACTACTACAGATGGAGACTTACACTCTGGGAGTGATTCTGATAAGTGTGCATCAATGTCAATAAGTCTGCCTCCAGATTCTGAATGTTTCCATGCTTCCCCTTGCCACTGCATCATGTGACACAGTTCTGAGTGATGCTAAATCGTCACATTGACTCTCAAAGTGAGAAGGACCTTTGCTATTTACTTTCTTTTCAGTTCTTCAAGGAGAACATATTCATTGGTCAAGATGTTTTTTGCATCTCTCTACCATTCTGTAATATCCCATGTAGAGAAAACACCAAAACAAAGATCCTTGGAAAATAAGACTATCTGGATAGAACTCAAAAGTACTTTAGTGTTTTCAACTTTATTTGTTTTTTATGCTTGACTTTCATTTCTGGCCAGTGCATCTAGGCTTCTATTTGTAGGCTTCTATTTGTAATAAAGATGTAACACTTTACTCACATCTTTGCTACGTTGATAGCAAATACTAGACAGTAAAGTTAAATGAGGAGCCTGGCCTGGGCCTGAGGAAATAGCTCAGTAGAATAAGTGCTTGCCTGGCAAGAACAAGGGCCTGAGTTCAATCCCCGGTTCTGAAATTTAAAAAAGTTAAATGAAGGAAGGTTTATTTCAGCCCATGTTTGTAGAAGCTTTAGTCCATAGTTGGCTGGTTCCACAGCATGGTGGCATGTCTGAGGGAAAATAGTCCATGGCATGGCAGGACAGGCAGAATGCAATAAGCAGCAAGCAAGTGAGCAGCACCAGCAAGCCTATCCCTTTATATTCTGCCCGGGTTACAAACCCACAGTTGGCATCATTCAAATCCAGGCTGAGTCTTCTGTCTTTAGTAAATCCCCTCAGCCATGCCTAGAACTATGCTGATCCAGTTTAGCTGGGCGTTTTCTTATTTGGGTTGATGCACCCAGTCAACTATCACAGTCCACCCCTCACCAGCCTGACACATTTCTTCAACCCGCAGTCTCCAGATACAAAACCAAGTTCATCATTACACCTAATGTGACAGCTTCCCTGCTGGCAAATGGAAAACCATTCATTCCCTCTCCAGCATTGAAGGCACATTTTCTTTGGGTGATATTTCTAACATTTTATGCCTTAACCTTATAACAATGTTTAACAGTACTTAAGAATCAATATTAAGTATATCAGCATTCCAAAAGTCGGGGAGGCTAAGGGCAGGAGGATCACCATGACTCCAATCTGTGTAGTGAGACCCTGTAAACCTCTACTAAATAAATAAATAAATAAAAAGGGCTGGCTACATAGCTCAGCAGATTAAAGCACTTGCTTAGGCAGACAAAAAGGCTATGCAGCCCTAACCCCCAGGGTACACTGAGATGGGTGTGGTGACACTTGCCTACAATCCCAGTGCTTGGGAGGCTGAAAACAGGAGAATCACTATGAGTCCAGACCCTATAGACCGTCTACTAAATACATAAAATAAAAATAAAAAGTCTATCAACATCATGTTACATAGGAGATCTAGTTAGACAGAACTATTGCAATCACTGTGGCTGACCATGGGGTCATAGCTGGGGTTTAGAACTACCTTTTTCTAGTACCCTTTATGCATTCCCTTGCCTAAAGCAAGCACCTTAGCAGGTCTTGGTTCTTTCCCTTGTATACTGACCCATACCTACATCCCTTAAGGTGTTGTTCCATTTGTCATTCTGTCTGGATTTAGTTTTAGTTTTCCATTGACATTAGTAACAAGGCATGGTAATACTAGGAGGTGCCCTAAGGGATCTCCTGAAGTCTAAGTATATTCTTCCTTTCCTCCTTTGTGGATTAATAGTCCAGTATTCTGGTGAGATTCAGGGTCAGTCACCTCTGCCAATGCCATAAATCCCTATTTGGCTTGTTTACTCAGAGGCACAAGGAAACCAAAATGACCAAGGGGAAATCTTAGCTCCCTGTTCAATAGTGTCATTGTGTTTTCTGGTACAAGCCTTACTCCATCTAGAACTAAGACTTCTAAGCCAGCAGAGCATATAGAAAACCAGCCTACTAATTTGTATCCTGACAGGGATAGAGGGAAAGAGCAAGGATAGGAAACAAGAGATGCAAAGTTGCTTTTAAATGTGGAGGACAGGGTGCTCTTACCTCTAGTGGACAAGGAGCCCTGAACATCTGATTCACATTGCTGTCAGGAGCAAGCAGTGAGAGAAACACAGGATTCATCTCCTGCCACCATCCTCAGTACCTGTCTGGGAGAACAGCTGGATCTCAGCTGTGTTGCCTTCTCCCTAGAACCTGTATGACATCGTCACCCCTGCAAGCTGCCTTTCTCCTTTATGCTCACAGAGAAGGTTAATTGAGCCTTGCTTCTCGCTATCTTCTCTCCCACAAGAGTATGAGGCTTTGGGAATGGGAAGCAAAAATTTTGCTCCTTGATCATGAGGGCTAATAGTGAGTGGTACCACTCCCACCTTAATTCCTAGACCCATGAATCCTGGCTATGGGAGACATTTAGTGGGCGAACACTGACTCAAAGCATGGAAAGCCTTCGGAAGGACTTGTCCAAGCCCTGCAACTGTTGCCAACTAGCTGGGGCTGTCATGTGTCTTTAAAAGATCAGTTCACCTTTGTCATTTCAGCTACTTCTGGATGGTGAGGAACACAGTACAGCTGCTGAATCCCATGAGTCTGAGCCAGTTACCTCATTGTTGGCCATCAGATGTATTCCTTGGGGCCAAGGGAGATAGCTCAGTGGCATAAGCACCTGCCTCACAAGTGTAAGGTCCCAAGTTTGATTCTTGGTACCATAAAAAAATAAAATGAAAGTGCAGATAGACAATACAATGAATGCAGGGCCAGCAAAATAGCTCAGCAGACTAAATGCCTTCTTAGACAAGCTCAGGGACCAGGATTTGACCCAAGGCACCACAGGCCACACTAGCCCCACCCATGGGCATGCCAAGCCAGCCGCTGAGACTGGGCATGGTGGTGCATGCCTGTAGTCTCAGCAATGGGGAGGCTGAAAACAGGAGGATCACTGTGAGTCCACGCTGTGTAGTGACACCGTGCACCAAATACATTAGAACGTGTTCCCTAGTTAGAGGCACAGTGGGGTAGAAAGCTGTGATGGTTGACAAAGCATTCCATGAGTCCTTGGATGATAATTTTGATAGAAGTATCACCTGCAGGGCAGGCAAATCTATATCTAGAGAAAGTGTCTATGCCAGTCAGAGCGAAGCGCTGTTTTTCTCATGATGGAAATGGTCTGATGGAATCAGTCTGCTGTCAGCTCGCAGGTTGGTCAGCCCAGGGTAGGGTTCCACGCCAGGGATTCAGTGCTGGCTTCTGCTGTGGCCTGTTGGGCATTCAGCCCTGGCTCCACATCCAGGGTCTGGGACAGTCTGTAGCAAGATGTGAGCTCCGCAGAGCTCAAGGGCAATCCTGGTGCAGCGCCTCTGGTGGTTGTAGAGTCACTTTGTTTGCCCGTAGCCAATTTTTTTTTTTTTTTTTTTTTTTTTTTTTAAGTTTAGTTAACATGAAGGAAATACTGAAAAACAAAAGACTAAGTCTCATAAGCTGTGGTGAAAATGATGAAGGTGTGATGCACAGCAGGGAATCTAGAAAGTACTTCGAAGTGAGGGGTAAAGCAGAGTGAGAGAGGACAGAGATAATTACTGTGGGGAAAAGGATTAGAGAGTGATGAAGCTGTGGGTGTACGTGTACCTGTGTTTGTAGGGGGTATACGCATGCGCTCACATATGTTCTGATACTCTGAAATCATCCCGTTGACCTAGATAAGTTAATAAGACTGGCTATGCCTTGATTTTCACTGCATGAGCAAAATCACACATGCCCATTCACTTTTCTACATGCATATAGTAGCATGAATTCTGCTTGTGTTCAGAAACACAAGTACCTTGTGGCATAAGTTCCGCTAGTTTTTCTGCAAGCAGATGGTTGCCAGTGCCTAGACCAGCAGGTTCCCTGTGTCAGGTGCTGTGCAAGGTACTGTAGCTACTACAGGGGTCAAGACCCACAGAGTCCCAGCTCACAAGTCACAGACCTATGTGTGACTCCTGGTAGCACTGCTTATAAACTAGGGCCTCTCATCTGGGTGTCCTGAGTCTCCAAGCCTCAAAGTCCTCACATGCTGGGTAGACAGAGGCATAGATCACCTTGTGAAAATACTCTCAAAACAGTGCAAAGCCACACATCACACTAGTGGCCAGCGAGATGTCTACGAAACTTGCATTCAGGGTTTCCAAATGTCTTTCAGAGGATCCTGGCTTTAGGGCCCTCAGAAGCATGCAAAAGGTGTAGCTTCTGCTCACCTAATTCCATAACTTAAACAACTTCACTGAAAATGTTAAGAACTTGGCAGCACACAACTGAGCTGGAGGCAGCCACGTGGTCCAAGCAGTCTCCTTCCGGGAGTGCTGAGTTTTAAGGCAACCAGCACTCACTGCATTCATCTAAGAAGGTATTGTAGTTGAATAGGTGCAGCCCCTGAATTTTAATAATGAACCCAACGCATGTGCAAGGCTCCTGGCAGAATCGCTGAAAGAAAACCATCAGTCAGACTTGGCTCATCCACACCCACTTGCAATTGCTCTTCTTGTGGAGGTGGGGTGGGAAGAAAACTTCAGGTTAACAAGTTAATGACACCTGCCTACTGTGCCTTTAATTACCCTGCACACTTGAAGCAGAGATTGACAACTGCAGTAACCAGTATGCAGATTTCCTAGGCTCTGCCACACAGGTGGCTCAGCTGTCTCCCTCAGGCTTTCCTGACAAGGCTGAGGGTTATTCTAGGACGCCTCCCTTTACAGAGCTGTGATGCTAGGGGCGCTCTTCTCATAGGGGGTGTTTTGAGCTGCAGAACAGGCTCTGTGAGACTATAGCACTGTGTTTATTCACCCAGGTGGAAACTGGGCTTCATGATGTTAGATGATCAGTCTAGCATGATACAGATTAGACACAGGACAATTGAAAGGAAAACACAAGACTTTTTGGCCAGAAAACTGTCTTCTGCAGAGTCCATGCGGACGTGGACTGTCCTCCTCCATCTCTTTTCCCCACCATCCTCCTCCCTGCTTCCTCTCTCTTTTTTCCTTCTTTCTCCAGCCTCACTCTCTTTTTCTTCTTACCCTTGTCCTTTTACCTCCTTCAGTTTTTCTTGTTGCTTCTTTCCTTTCTTTGTCTTAACAAATACAAACCAGGCTTTCTCTCTACACCACTAAGCACTGCTGATACAGAAATATTTTTCTTTCCCTTTTTTTCTTTTTTTTTTGATATGCTGTTTGTGCTTTCCTGAGTTTATTTACATTGGGGGACACCAATGAGAAATATTCATAAATCACGTCAAGTAAATGTGAAACAAGTTCAGGAAACAGTAAAAATGATGGGATGACAAACTGTATGTTTCAAGTAGGAAGCCATTAATGGTCTTCCTAGTTTCTTCCTTCCTTTCCCCTTCTGTCTCTTCCTTTCTTTCCTTTATTTGTCAACATTTAAAATTTGTCAGGAGATAATATTTTTCTGAAAGGACAAAAATGTCAGATTTCTTACTTACTATGAGAAATTCATAAGACCTGGTGTTGCTGGAATTCTGTCCCTTGCTGGTGAAGCTCAGCCACAGGATTGGCTGCAGATCGTTCATTCCAAGTTGGAAATGCTTTGCCACCATCATTGTGAGATCGTGGGGCTTCTCCAAACCTGAGCCTATATTACAATATATATCTGAGGAGGACAAAGAGGAGGCAGCACAGGTGAGGGACAACCCAGGAATGTACCTGATTCATGTGCTTCATGTCCCTTCCATGTGGAGAACTTGCTCCCTGCCGACCATCAGGCATTCATTTCCCAGCCTGAGATGAAGACTCCTACTAACAGTGCGATTCCCTAGCTTCTTTAACTCTTCTCATCCATGTAACATGCATCCTTAGCTGCTTTCAGATAATTGCCTGAGTTTCACTGGATAGACCGAAGCAGAGCACGGCAGAACACCCCGTTCCCATCTTAGGGCTCCAGTTTGCTGTGTTGACTTGGGCAATCTGCTCCTCCTCTCTGGCTTCAGTTTCCCTGTCTGGAGGCACCCTGCCAGGCCTGCCATCTGCATGTGTATCCCCGACAGCACAAGACAACCTCCTTAGAACCCCACAGCTCACATAAAGGGGTGACTGTGTTCTTTACCTATAAATGGTGTGTAAGAAGAAGTAGAAGCCAAGTCTATCACTTATAAAGCTTAAGCAAGTGAAGTTGCTGTAAACGTTTACCACCTCGGGGTGAGTTAATTTTAGTATTTGTGGCTACTATCATCCAGTATGGAGCTCCCAAGGCATAGAAATTTCACATAAAGTAAAACATGTCTGGTGTGACAGGCTTCTGCAATAAGAACTTCAGAATGAAGCACATCTTATGATGATGTTCTGAAAGATTATAGATCATGCTTTCTCATGAAAAAAAGTTTGGATACTAAGAAATGGGCTTCTAATCAGTCTGGAAGGAAGAGGTGTTTGTTTTAAGTTTGGGGCTCCTGTGTGTGTCCTAGGGTCCTTTGTGTGACCCCAGTACAGTATTTATACGCTGGACTCAATTTATTTGCTGAGTGACTCAGAAACACGGCTTAACCTGTGTGTGCTATTTTATTGACCACTTAGCTATTTATGCACACATTTTCTTATTTACTTCTTTATTATTTTATAGTCACTTGCTATAGATGTCTAGGGAAGAACAACAATATTACATGAGCTACAAATAGAAAATCTCCAAAATTTAAAATAATGTTTATTTCTCACCCCTAAAGCATGCCTCACAGGCAGTGATGGGGTACACCACTCAGCAAGACATCATGCCCCACAGACCTGGACCGAGGGAGGTTCCCTGATGATAAATCAGACTTTAACCACCCCCAAATCAGAGAATCTTCCCAGCTCTTAAACTACCACATGTGCCATGTTTTCCCACCTTGAAATTATCAAAGCCAGTCATATGACTACACCTATATCTAATGTAGGTAGATGGGGCACATCCTACCTTCTGTCCAGGATAAGAAAGGACATATTTCTGAAGGGCCCTATCTTTGACCACAGAGAGCCGTGTGCTAGTGAGAGTCTTGGCTCCTGAGTATCTCATAGCTGCCCCTGCCATGGACATCTCTAAGCCCTGGCCTGGATATTCTAGGTGAGATCTGATGGTTCTGTTCTGTTTCTATGCAACTGAAATCAGAGTTGTTCAGCTTGGCCAGTTCACCGATGTCCCTCCTTGAATTTGATGAATTGGTTTTTAGGGTCCTTCACAATTTGCTCTTTAATGTTAATCATCTATGAGAGGGCAGGACTCCCTGCTGGGTCACAGCCTGCAAAGGTCAGAGAAAAGCCCCAGACTGGAGGTGCACACCCCAGCCTCAAACAAAGCTCAGCTCTGCTAGTACAAAAATATGGGGATTGAGCTAAGTGATTTAGCTTTCCCAGTTATTAGGACAAAAGAACAGATGTCTGAAAAATCACTGTGCTTTTTCTAGCTTGTAAGAGGCACTTAAGCAATTACGATGATCATTAGAAACCTTCAAAGCTAAAGGAAACTCCGGCGTCCTGTTTAGGTCATCTTGGCTGGGACTGCAGAACATGATGACTTGGTCAGCGCAGGTGGGGTGCATGGAGGGAAGGCAGCCTCCTCTAAGGCTGTTCTGGGCCAACCAAAGCATCTTAGATCCAAGTGTCTCTCACCAGCAGGGTTAAGGCTTCTGGGACTCTAAGATTCCCCAGTCTACATCTTTTAAAATTCTCAAATTCTGTGAACCTTGTCATGGTCCCTTTCTAAATGTCTTCCTCTCTGCCCATACAGCCACTGCATGAGGCTTTCTGGTTTCTCCTCATGGAGGCTGTAGGAGTGAGTAATATACCAATAGGCTGTGATCCCTGGTGGTTGAATGTAGCTGGGCCAGAAGGAAGTGATATGCTAAATGACTGATTGATTTGACTCTTGTGGACAGTTTGCTGTTTGGTCCAAGAATTCTAAATGATCCGGCTCCTCTGTCCACATGGATCAGGCTCACAGCACACATGATAAAGATCCCCTCCCAGTGTCCATGCAATCCCACTCCCCACAGGCTGGATTTGTAGTGCAGTGTCTTCACTTTTGGGGGGTGAAGAGACAGATAGAGAAAGGGCAAGACAAAGAAGATTCCTTGCTTTTTGTAAGGATTGCATTCACCTCCGCTCAGATGAACTCCCCTTTCAGTGGGCTCAGCAGACATACAAATAAAAGGGATCAATGCCCATCTTCCATGAATCATCACTGATTTGTATCAAGGAACCCTAGAGGCAAAGTGACCCAATGTCAGAACCAGTGGTCACCAAGCTGTGAGGCTAGTTCTGAGAACCTAGTGGTCTGGAAAGGATCACGCAAACAGATTAGCAGTCTTAATCCAAAAGAAATGGAAGGGTAAGAAGTGGAGGCCAGTGTGGAATAGCATAAGTCATTAGTTTGGGGACAAAGAGGTTCATAGGAGTCCTTTTGCTGAGGACAGGGAGTTTGGCCCTGGGTTCCAAGCATACTTTTCAGCAACAGAGGGCACAAGGAAACCCAGAGAGGATCTCAGGCAGGAGCATGAAGCCAAGGGCCAAGCAGAGCTCTCTTCTTCAGCATGCAGCCCATCTTTCTGGCTAATCTTTCCTACACACGCTTACCACACAGGGCCATCAGCACTCGTTGGGTGCAGATCCTCTCTTCTACTGTTCCCACCCCTCCTCCTCAATGGAAATCACAACATAACTGTTCTTCCCCCAATAAGGGGTAACAACACACAGACCCTGATGGATGCACTGATTGATTGCTTTTTCTTGGGGACATATACTCCCCATTCTCTGTCAAGGAAATACCTCAGAGAGGACACATTCCACATCAGTATCATTGTCAGTATTATAAAATATATCCATGTTGGAGGGTAGCACCAGTCACATTTTCCAACTAGTTCACTTGGAACTGTCATATGTCTTCTCTGTGACTGTGAGATGCTGGTATTGTTCCCACTTGATGGGTAAGAAAACAAAGGCACAAGGAGTCTGAGTGGTTTGTCTAGTGTCACACAAGCAGAGTGTGGTGTCCCTGCTTCTGCCCCTGTGAGGAAGAAAGAGAGAGAGGCCTGGGACCAGGCACAGGCTTCAGTTCCCTGAGGAGTACGTTAGAGGAGTTAGAAGGAGCCACTCATAGTGGGGAGCAGGGTAGACAGCCGTACTCCTGCCTATAAAATATGAAACAACATTGAAATATAAGCTGATAGCAATTTAAGATGCCCTCCCTAAGCAAGGTACATTTAAGCAGGTCCAGATGGAGTTGTCATAAAGCAACCAAAGTCAGAGGTTGTACAAGTTGTTGCGGAGAAAATGGCCCCAGTGGAGCTTTGAATTACAGATGCTCTCTGAGCTGTGTAATTGTAGACCTGTGGCATCTATGGAGCCACTGAAAGTTCTCAGAAGCCTGCTGTCCCCTCTGTTGGGGAGAAGAGCAGAGCTGGGGACTGCACACGTGCATGCTACGTGGGTATTGTCTCGGTACCAGCTCAGAGCAACCCCTGGAGATTTTCCATTTGTCAAAGGAGAAAAAGAAATCAGGTCCCAAGTGATGGTAATATTTTTAGATTGCACTGCTTCCCACTGGCTTTTTGGTCAGCTTAAATATGGCTTTGGGGCAGGGCAGCAGCATGAATGAGCTAAAGCCAGAGTGAGAGGGCTTCCTGGTCCTGAAAAGCAGGAGGTGACAGGGCTCAGGGGCACAGTAGGGGGTGGACAGCTCCATGAGGGCTGTGGCTGAAAGGTCTTAATGGATGGTTCTCTCTCCTGCTTCATAATTATGGGATTCTTTCCTTCCCATCATGCCTGGGCCTCACAGCTGTGCTAAAAAGTCGCCGGTTTTCTGTTTTACCCTCTCATTACCCTAGCAGAAGCAAGTCTGTGTGACGAGACCAGAAATCTGTCCCTTTGTGTCATCTGCTGCTGCTGTATATGGCACAGGAAGGAAAATCTTGGTGCCTGGCTCTGTAAGCATCCTCATGCAAGTGGGGATTGGACCCTGCCTGGTGCAGATGGGGAAACTGAGGCCTAGAAATGGAAAGAGGAGGGTGCAGAGCTGTAGAAGCAGAACATAGGCTCAAGGCCCTGCTGCTCTGAGTCAGGTATGCACAGATCTAAGGAGCATCATTTGGTTGGTCTTACTCATGGACTCTGTTTAGACTTAAGGACAAGATTTCTGGCTTTGAAGATCTACCCAGAGGTGTGAAGCCCTGGGGATCAGACCTTTCTGAGTACAAGCTCAAGTCAGGATCAAGCAGGAAAGCCTGAAGACTTGAGTTCAGAAGATGAGAGGTGGCCAGAGTCCTGGAGCAGGTGCTCAGGCTGTGGGAGAGGTGACCACCGAAGAGCCTGGGCCAAACAACAGGGCCTGGGCCCAGGCTGGCGAGCCTTGGGGTGCTGGTACTGCTTCTGGTCTCTAATCTTTCCTTTCCTCTCTTCCCCCTCTCCCCCTCTTCCTCCTCCTCCCCCCTCTATTTCCCTCATTCTGAGTACTGAGTTCAAGATGGGAGATGTGGTTCACTTACAAGATATCAAAAGCCATATTTGTGTTCTGATAATTTCCTTTTACTATTAACAGTGAACAAAAATAAAAAAGGAGAAGTGCCTCTCTGTGCCAAAGCTGGAAAAGTAGGCAGAAGAGTGAAAGTTGATTGAAGTCTTTCATGAATTCATTCATTGAACAACGTGCCTAATTTCACTGGCATCTTGGAGACGTCTGTGTTTGGTAGCCAGTGATAAAAACCAGTGACAATTACTTGGACAGCTTCCACCTTGCAAGACCCCACTCGGGCCCTACACTGGCTATTTCTCTGAATGCTGAGAATTTCCTCATGGCTCCATGTCCCTGACATTGACTTGTTTGCAGCTCTTGAGGCTGTGTTTGCACGGAGTCTTCATATACTCAGCATATTTGCTCAGCTCTTTGCTTGTTTGTCCGCAGCCCTCGTACCTAATCAGTTTTCCCACTGAAGCTCTCCCATCCTTCCTTACTTGAAGCTGGAGCTGTCCCAGCACTGGTGGTGGGAGGATTTGCCACAACCAAGGTGCCTCGAAATGGTCCTTGGCTGGTGTGAGGTGGGATCTCTAAAAAAATCAGAACCATTATATATCAGGGTGATGTGGGCAGCAGTGGTTTTGTTCTTTGTTTTTTATCCTATGCACCTCAGCTCACCCTCGCAGTGGACAGTGAGAAAAAGCACAAAGTACCCACTTGTTTCTGGAGAACAGAGTCAGAGGGTGGTGATCACAGGATGGCTTAAGGAATTGGGGCTCAGAGCCAGGGCCAATTTTTTTTTTTTTCTTTTTTCTGTTTTGTACAATAGTCTAAACACTTTTATTAGTGTCTGGAGATATTCAGGCCCTTTATTAGTATTGCTGTCAAGCCTGCTGGGAAAAACTTGTACCTGGCTGGGTCCCAGAACAGTGAAGATACTTTGTGACTTTTTGTTCAGGACTCAGAAGAACCTAGGAGGTGCTGGGAGACCGTCTACATTCTTAGCCGTAATGAGAACTGGGACTTTTTCTCCACATTGTTCTCTAATTAGCCATGCAGGTCTGCAGTAGTCCAAGTATGGCACATTTGCCATCCAAAATCTGGTGTGACCATTAACACATTGATTGGGCACCTGGTGGGGGCTCCACAAGTCTACACAACAGAGACTTAAATAGCAGTTTCCAGCTCTCTGCAATCTTAAAATGCCCAGGAGAGCAGGGTTGTTTTCAACACCACCTTGCATATTGATCAGCCTGGATTTTGTAATTAACTGATTAGTCATTAATTACTGATTGCCTGGGGAATCCAGGCTGAGTCTCTTTCTTTTCTTGTGGGCTTCTCATTAACTGGAAGAATTCACTGTTATGCACACATCAGGTTTTGCTGTTCTACAGTGAGTCTGGGAAATTTGATGAAGATGTCTAGGAGGAAGAGTGCTGTCTTCTTTGATCCTTGAGAAGCAATGCTTGCTGCTTGTCTCCACCCTCTTGAGGCCTGCTTATTTATCCTCTGTTCCTGGCTTCTAGAGAGCAGACTCTCTGGTCATGGCAAAATGCACACACATCTGCAGTCCCATGGTAATGCCGTGTGTGCCTCAACAGCTTTGATATGGAAACTTATCAAGGATTTTCTTTTCTTCTCTTTTTATTTAAGTCTGATTAAGTTACTGCTACAGACTATTTTTATTTTTCTTTATTGAAGAACAAATAGCAATGAGACAGTTTCAAATCAAATTACCAGGGCAGATTCAATAATTAATACATTGCCAATTGTTTTTGTAATGGATTGTTGTCATGCAAGGTGCATACATGATATTCTACTTACAGACACTATTAGAGCAGATGTCTCTAATCAATGAATTAAGAGAATGTAGCTGTATACTTATCATATTTTTTAAAGCTGAATTATAGCACAGTTTCAATAATTAACACTTTCTACCTTGTTATTTTCCTAGTGGTGGTCCATAGTACTAAAAACCGACATAATATCTTGTCCTACAACTATTAGTGAAATCTTGCTTCTCGTATAATTATGCAGAAGTACTGTATATTTATCCTAACTGTACTGTTTACATAAACACAGCATGGTTCTTCCTTTGCATCCCCCTTTTTTTTTTGTCTAGACCTGTCAAAGATGGGCACTCCATTGTCATTTAAACATTATAGGTGCCTGAACTAGACACCTATAATGTTTAAATAACACAAAGACAGTCCATCAGTCCACAATAATAGGAGTTATCTGAAGAAGTCATTGACTAGAACCATTTACAGCTCAACTTCTTATTGTGGACCACGTTATATACCTCATTTTTATACTTTTCTGCTGGATGGTTAAGACCAAGATAAAGCAAAACCTATATAACAAAAGATGTAGCTTTTGTATCTGATGAGGTCAGTCAAGTTCCCTCAGCATTAATCTTGTAATCCTATACCTCAATCTGTAGATCCTTTGTCAGTGTCAGCCTTGTGGATGAGTCACAGCTATTGCTTGACCAGTTTGCTCTCTGTGAGAGCCTGAAACAAAGTTTTCTCTCCACGTGACTTTCCCCAGGCACACTATAGATTATCAATCGCCTTCCTCTGTGACTCCATAATCTCCTTGTTCAGAAAATTTGGGGCACAACTAAGTTCCATGATGTTACAGTACAGGTTCTCCTATGTCCTGAGTCTTCACTGACCTTGAAAGGCTAGGGGCCAAATGTTGGCTGACCTTGTGACCCTTCTATTTCTCCAATTATTGATCTGTGAACTTAGGTTGTTAAACATCCAGAAGAAAAGCTGATTACATACACCCTGCAACACATACCAATCAATTTGCTCTATCTGACTAAATTCTTTTTAGTTGTTGTTGTACATTTTCATTTGTACTTCTTCTTTTGACTTCTTATACTAGGGAGGCTAAACAATATTTGCACATGTGTGTCTGATTTATTTCACTTACAACTATATGTTCAAGTGGCATCCACTTCAATATAAATGCTTCAAGTTTATCATTCTTTATGGCTGAGTAATACTCCATTATATAGAAATACCACATCTTTTTCAAACATTCCTCGTGTGATGGGCATCATTGTTAGTTCCAAGATTTTGCAATCACAAATTGTGCTACTATAAACAGGTTCACATATATCAGTATGATATGACATTTTCAGTTCCTCTGGGAAAATTCCCAGTATGGGGATAGCCAGCTTGAATGGGATTTCCAGTCCTACTCTTTTGAGGAGTCTCCACACTGATCCTCATAATGGTTGCAGCAGCCTACATTCCCACCAGCAGTGGAGAAGTGTTCCCTTTTCCTCATATCCTCTCCAACATTTGTTGTTGGTTGATTTCTTTATGATAGCCATTCTTTCTGGAGTGAGTTAGTATCTCAGTGTTCTTTAATTTACATTTCATGAGTGGTTAGCAGTGTGGAGCATTTTTTCATATGTTTATTCGCTTCTTTAATTTAATCCTCTGAGAAGTGTGTGTTCATCTCAGATGCCCATTTCTGCACTGGGTCTTTACATTTGACGGCCCTAATATATCTTAGTTCTTTATCTATTCTAGAGAGCAGACATTTGTCTGATTGCTTATCAATTAGGATTTTTTCAAAATTTGGGGGTTGACTTTTCACTTTTTTGATGCTTTCTTTTGATGTGCAGAAACTCCTCAAGAAGAGTTGATCACAGTTGTTGATTCTTTCAAATGTTTCCCGTGCAAATACATGTTTGTTCATGAACCCTTTGCTGATATATGTCTTCAGGGGTTCCTCCTGCTTTATCTTCCAGGAGATTGAGTGTTTCTGTTTTAATGTTTAGATCTTTAATCCATTTTGACTTTAGCTTATTGCATGGTGATAGAGCTGGGTCAAGTTTTAGTTTTCGGCATGTAGAAAGCCAGTGTTTCTAGCACCATTTGTTTAAGATGCTATTTTTCTTCTAGAAAGCTTGTTTGGCCCCTTTGTCAAAGATCAGGTGGCTGAGTGTTTTTGCAGAGGCCTCTGCATCTTCTAATCTATTTCCCTCATCCTCAGATCTATTTCTTTGCCAATACCATGTTGATTTTATCACAGTGGCTTTGTAGTATAATTTCAAGTCAGGAATTGTGATGCCTCCTGCCTTCGCTTTGTTGGCTAGGATTGCCTTTGCTATTCTAGGTCATTTATGGTTCCAAGTAAACTTCAGGAATGATTTCTCCAGGTCTGGAATGTATGTTGGTGGCAGTTTGATAAGGGTTGCATTAAATCTATGCAACAATTTTGGGAATATGGCCATCTTCACGATGTTGGTTCTTCCTATCCAGGAGCATGGAATATCTTTCCATTTTCTGAAATCCTCTATAATCTCTTTTGATAGGGTGTTGTAATTTTCTGTGAACAGATCTTTGACTTCCTTGGTTAAGTGAATTCCAATGTATTTCATTTTCCAAGGTGCTATTTTAAAAGGTATTGTTTCTATTGTTTCCCTAACGTGCTTGTTATCTGTGTAGAGGAATGCTATTGACTTTTCAGTATTGACTTTGTATCCTGCTATGCTACTGAATTTCCATAATTCCAGTAGCTTCTCGGTGGAATTTTTTGGGCCTTCCACGTAAAGTATCATGTCGTCTGCAAATAGTGATTATTTAACTTCTTCTTTACCTATTCTTATTCATTTTATTTCTCCCTCTTGTCTAATGGTTGTTGTTAATGATTCCAAAACTCTATTAAATAGGATGGGTGATAGAGAACATCCTTGTCTTGTACCTGATCTAAGAATAAAAGATTTCAGTTTCGCCGCTATAGTTATATGAGCTTTTGGGTTGTCATAAATTGCTTTTATCAAGTAGAGTCCATCTATTCCAATTTTCTGCAGGGTTTAGAACATGAATGAGTGTAGGACTTTGTCAAAAGTTTTCTTGGCATGAATTGAGATGATCGTGTGTTTTTCAGATTTCAGTCTATTAAGATAGTATATTGCATTTATAGATTTTGAAATATTGAACCAGCCTTGCATCCCTGGAATGAATCCTACGTGGTCATGGTGTATGATCCTCTTGCTGATTTCCTGTATTCTGTTTCCTAGGATTTTATTGAGGATTTTTGCATCTATGTCCATGAGGGAGATTGGCTTGTGGTTCTCTTTTTTGGTTTTGTCTTTCCCTGGTTTTCCAATCAGTATAATACTTGCCTCCAGTAATGATTTTGGGAAGACTCCTTCATTTTCAATTTCATTGAAGAGTTTGTGGAGTGTAGGGATTATATCTTGTATAAATTTCTTGTAGAATTCAGCTGTGAATCCTTCAGGACCTGGACTTTTCTTTGTCCTTAGGCTTTTTATTACTTTTCATATTTTGTTAGCTATTATTGGCTTATGGAGAGTTGTTATATCTTCTTGGTTCTGTTTTGGTAATTTGTACCTTTCAAGGAATCTGTCCCTTTCTTCTATTCTCTGAGTGTAAAGATTCTCAAAGTACCTATTGATAATCTTCTGAATTTCCACTGGGTCAGTGGTGATTTTCCCCTGTTCATACCTTATTGCTTGTATTTGAATTTTTTCTTTCCTCTTGGCTAGAGGCTTATCAACTTTATTTAGTCTTTCAAAGAAGCAACTTTCTGATTCATGGATTCTTTGAACTGTTTTCTTCATTTCAATTGAATTAATTTCTGCACTAATCTTTGTGATTTCTTCCCGTCTTTGCACTCTAGGTTTGGTTTGCTCTTCTTTTTCTAGATGTTGGAGGTTCAACATTAGGGTGTTTATTTCTTCCCATCCTGTTTTCCTAATGTGTGAGTTCATAGCTATGATTTTCCCTCTAAGAACTGCTTTCATCCCATCCCATAAATTTTGGTAAATTGTGCTTAAATTTTCATTGAATTGCAAATATTGTTGAATTTCTTGTTTAGTTTCATCTGTGATCCACTGATTGCTGAGTAGGTTGTTGCTTATTTTTCCTGAATTTAGCAGGTTTTTCTGGTTTGTTTTGTCTTTTATTTCCAGTTTCATTGCACTGTTTTCTTGCATATACTTAAGCATGACCTGTGGACTAGTATGTGGTCTATTTTGAAAATGACCTGTGTGCAGCTGAAAAAATGTGTATTCAGCTGTGGTTGGGTGGAACACTCTGTATATGTCCACCAGGTCCATTTGTTCCGAGCTCTGGTTCAGTTCTTCTATTTCCTTCCTAATTTTTTTGTGTAGTTGATCTATCTTTTTGAGATAAGGGGGTGTTATGGTCTCCTGTTAAGATTTTAGTCTAGATACTAGGTTTTTCATGTCCATTAAGATTTGTCTTACATAGTTGGGTGCTCCTGTGTTTGGTGCATAGATATTTATGTGTGTTACCTCTTGCTCTTGAATTTTTCCCCTGACCCATATATAGTGGCCTTCTTTGTGTCATTTGATCCTTCTTGGTTTGAAGTTGAGACTGGCTGAGAACAGAATTGCTACTCCTGCTTTTTTTCTGAGGTGTTGGGGCATGTAATGTTTTTTTCCACCCTTTGACTTTGAGACTATGAATGTCCTTTTGAATTAAGTGTGTTTCTTGTATATAGCATATTGTTGGATTTTGTTTCCTAATCCAGTGTGCCAGTCTATTGCTCTTAATAGGTAAATTGAGACCATTTATATTGATGGTTATAATTGAAATGTCTTGACTTATGTTTGTCATGATATTTACCTGGTGTCGTTTACTCCTTTGTATCCTGTGTTTAATTGTCTGTCCTGTTTAGTGGGTTCCTTCTGTTCTCATTGATGGAGTTCTAGTCATTGTGTTCTCTCTCTAGAACATCTTTCAGTAGCCTCTGTAGGGATGGCTTTGCCATCACAAAATTCTTTAGTTGTTCTTTGTCGTGGAAGTATTTCACTTCTCTATCAAACTTGAAAGACAGTTTTGCAGGGTATAATAGTCTGGGGTGGAATTTGTTTTCACACAGGACTTGGAGAACTCTGCTCCATGCTCTGCTTGCCTTCATGGTTTGTGGAGAGAAGTCAGCTGTAATTCTGATGGGTTTTCCTTTGAATGTGATCTGCTTCTCTCTAGCAGCTTTCAGTATATTATTCTTGTGTTGGATTTCTGGGATCTTGACTATTATATGTCTTGGTGTGTTTTTACTTGGTTTGAAGTTATTTGGTGTTCTGTATGCTTTAGTTACTGAGTGTTGTATTGTTTCCTCATATTTGGGAAGTTTTCTGCGATACTTCTTCCCATATTCTTTTTATATGATTTGTATTGATTCCTTCATTCTCATTGATGCCAATTAATCTCACATTGTTCAGGCTGGCAGCATCTTTCAAGTGATGGATTATTTTTTTCTGTATTCTCATTGTTTTTAAGAGATCCCTTCTTTCCTTTTAACTAGCTGCACCAGCATCCTCTAGATCTAAAATTCTGTCTTCGCTTTTACTCAAATAGTTTTGTATACTCATGATTGATATTTTTAGTTCTTCTGTTTCTCTTTGACTCTGCTTCATGCGTTCTCTTTCTTTTCTGTATTGCTCCCTCCATTAATCTGTCATATTTCTGATCTCTATTTTTTTATCAATGTCTTTTTCAGAGGTAGTTATTAATTCTTTTACTGCAAAGTTTTTTCCAAATTGGGTTTCCTCTCTATATTTCTGGAATTGATTCTCTACTTCAGATGCTATGACGTCAAAGAATTATTTTTTATTTCAGAAATTATTTCTGCTCTGAGTTCCTCTTTACCTTTCTGCTCTTCTTTATTTGCTTCCTACACTGTTAATTCATATGTTTCAGCTGGAATAATGTCCTCTGAACTTGTTCTGGGTGGTCATTGGCTTTCCCCATATGTTTCCGAATTTGATTCATTACTTCAGATGCTATGCATTCAAATATTTCTTTTTTATTTCAGGCATTAATTCTGGTTTGAGTTCCTCTGTACCTTTCTGCTGTTGTTCATTTGCTTCTGTCTCTGTTAATTCATTCGTTTCAGCTTAGCTAGTGTCCTCTGCACTTATTGTTGGACTCTAGGCCTGAGATTGCATTTTGCTCCTTGCATTTGTCATTTTGTATAGCACTGACCTCTGATCTTTAGTGCAGAACTTTGGTGCAGTTATAACCTTAGTGCATAATGAGATTTGTATGCAAGTCTATTAAGTTTGAAATTATTCAGCTATGCCTGGCCTAGATCTAGCTGTTGTGTTCAGTTCCTTTTTGCTGCAGCTCTTCTGGTACCACTGTGAGCCTGTGGTTCCCCTCTGTTGTGTCCGTGGTGCGGAGCCCACTGGGGAGCACAGAAGCTCTCCCTCACCCTCAGCTGGCCCTGCGGGAGTGGATCGAGTGCCAGGAGAGTCACAAAATTTATTGGTCCTGTGGCGGGCTTGAGGGTGGCGACTCCTGGTAGTGCCAGGCAGGCCGGTCTGGGGTGTCTTAGGCAGGTCTCTCTCTGGGATGTCTTGGGGTCTGAGGCTCTGAATGGTGCAGAGCGCTCAGTGAGAAGCCAAAGGCTCTCACACACACTCACCAAACCATACTCATGTGGATCTGGTGCCCAGTGAGTTGGAAAATTTATCACTTGCTCAGCAAGCTTGGGGTCCAGGGGCTCATGGGAGTTGCCAGACAGGCCTGTCTGCAGTGTCTCAGGCTGGTTGCTCACTTGGTGGGCTTGGGGGCAGGGGCTCTGGATAGGGTGCCACATGCAGGGCGAAGCCAAAGGCTCTCCCTCAGACTCACCACACACTCACTGAATCAGGATGTTGAGGGTCAGAGAAATTCCCACTCACTCAGCTGGCTTAGGTGCAGGATCTCCGGGCAGTTGCCTACTAGTCAGCCCTGGATATCTCAGGCTGTTTGCTTGCTCAGCAGGCTTGGGGGCAGGGACCTCCTACACATTATTTTTGCCATGACAACTCCTCATCATGAAAGCATAGTAAAGTTAGCTGAGTGTGGCAGTAGATACCGTGTCACCTCTATAACAGGAATCACTCATTACTCAGCAGGTACCTGTTGTTTAATCTCATTGACCTGGTTTTAAGCGTAGTGTGAGGTCACTGCAGATAGTACCCAGTCTCACCTTTTTCCAACTCTCTATGTCTTTATGTTTTCTTCAAGTTCTCCATGCCCTGCACTGGGCTTTCTGGCCATACCTCAGCATCTATGAACATTCCAGAGCAGCTGGAAGATGGATTTAAGAATCACAGCCCTATGCTTTAGAAGTTTTCACACTGTCACCTTTGCTACTTATCCAGGGTGCACGTAGGACTGTCCTATTTGAGGTCACAAAAGCTCTGACCCCTGATGCGAACACGTGAGAACTCATTGTCTTAGGGATGTGAAAAGCACAGGTTGTTCAAGCTTCAGATACCACTGGACTCAGACTCAAATGTAGTGATCAAGGTCTGATTCCTCAGTTTATCTTTCTTCCATCTTGAAGCTCAGAACTCTGTGTTGACCAGTCCTGATCTTGGGGAAGTGAGATGTATCCAGTAGCGTTTACCTCAAATTCCTTCATGCGAGGGTCTCATGGAGCCAAGGAACCCATCTTTTCTTCCCTTCTCTTCCCTTCCTTCCCCTTCTCTTTTCCTTTTCTGATCCTCCCCTCCCCTCTTTTCTCCTTTCTTCTTCTCTTTCCTCCCTCCCCTTCCCTTCTCCCCTTTCTCTGTCTGTCTCTTCCATCTCTTCCTTTCTGCCTCCCTCATTCCTCCCTCTCTCTCTCCTCCATCCCTTTACTTTCCAAAACCCTTCCAATTCCAACCTGATTTGAATAGTTCTGGTCCCTTGCACAACCATGAACAAATCAGTGTGCTCAGAGAGGTGGAATATTCTGGTTAGGGATCATGTGTTTTACCTTCTGGATCTAATGATGGAATTTTACCTGAAATGCATGGATGAAACATGGGAGGAAACAGTTAATGAACGCTGAGTGTGGAGAGCATGTGTCTGTTACTTGGCCATTATGTTTCTTGGCTGGGTTCCCCAAGTAGAAATCCAAATGAATTTCTCACATCCAATTCAGAGCATTTAGAAAAAGGAATATTAGAGTCACTTACATGTGATTTAACTCCCAGGTCCAGTACTAATTTCCTTCTTAATGTCCCCTGGGTCTTAGTCTTCTTGTCTACAAAATAGGGGAAATAATAGCTTGTCATGCTATCTGGCACACATTAAATTTCAATTGTCTTGCAATTTATGTATCTGCCACAATACCCTCTTTCGTGCTTTTAGTCAAGTGAAGGACTGCTTTGTTCTTGCCCATCTCCTCCCTGCCAGGATGAGGTGGTCATACCTTAGCTTTGACCTGGAGCCCGCAGCTTTGCTGGTTGACTTCGCTATGCCTGCTCACCTCAGTTCCTGGATGCTCTCTCCTTCCAACCATCTGAAACATTGGGTGCTGCTGGCTCAGCTTATTCTGAAATATCTCTATGCTTTCCATAGTTTCTGGTCGTCTGATTTCTCTTGAAGCTCATAGCTGGATCTTACCACCTGCATCTTCCCCTACATCTTCTTCAACCTTTCAGTCAGTGGAACTGCAGCCTCTATCTTTTCCAGTCTGTCTCATCCATTTTCAGCTAACAAGACTATACCCTGCCTTGGTGAGACACAAGGTAAGGAGACACTGGATAGCTGAGATGGTTCCAGAAACAAAGGGAGTTGGCCAAGCAGTAGGAGGCCATGTCACACAACTTTCATTCTGTGGAATGTTTCTTGCTGACAGATATGTTGGGGACAGAGAAGGTTATTTGGGAACCAGGTGTGAACTTCTAGAACTTCACAAAACTATGGGTAAGAGGTGAGTTCCTGTACATTAGAACCTTTTCACTGACAATTAATGTCCCTTACATCCTCAGGGAAATCTAGAACACTACTAGGAACCACTTTATGCATAAAATGGCCTTAAATTAGGTCTTAGGCTTTCCTACTAAAGTCATGTCTCAGAGGTGGGTCGTATGGTGAACAAATAATCCAGATCTCATGCAAAGCAATGAGCCACTATTTGTCTCGTTCTAGAAGTTGTGCTACAGAAGGGAAGTCTCATGTAACTTAACCTTCAACTCTTTTGTGAGATGATAGAAGTTTGGACTTCTAAACTAAACCCAGTTTTAAAATGTATGTTATCTTCAATCACCAGCAAGAAAAGTTTCCAAGATTGGCCTTAATGTTTAGAAAGGCATTTAGGGGACAGGGGTAGAAAGGGAGGTGAGGAGGTGTGGGACACACATCAGCACAACCTAAAGCCAGGAATGAAGCTCATGCACCTCGGTGAGACATGAGAATGACCTGGAGGAGTCAGAGCAACAGGAAGTGCACATGACCCGGAGAGCCAGGTTAGAGAGAGATTCAGCAATGGCCAGAACTACTGATCTGTGATTCAGGAGCTATGGGGATTTCTCATGGGTGCTTGAACCTGCTCAGCATTAGTGTTAGGAAAAGTGTGGCAGAGGCTATGGACCAGGACAGAAAAAGCCAAGGAGCACTGATGGCAGTGGATGGCTCAGTCTTATTCATGTGACTGTTTATACTATGTCCTCTGGAAAAGCAAATTGAGGCTGATTTCAAAACAGCACAACTGGTCTGGAGAACTGGCACAGGCTAAAGCACAAGGCAAGCGGTAAAGAGGGAGAAGAAACAAAATTACAACGAGTTTATGTAGAACCTCAACCAGCAAAGCCTGGGACACGAATTTAATTCCAAGTGTCCAAATTAAATAATCATTGACTTACTTACAGCTTAGATGAAGAAGTCCATGTCTTGGCTACTTTACGCTTGTTTCTGAGACAAAATACCTGACACACAGAATGAAGAAAGGAAATGTTATTTAGCTCACAGTTTGTGGAGGTTGATCTTCATGCTCTGCTGGCTCCAAGGCAGAGTGGCACATGGCAGAGAGCAGCTGCTCATGGTGGTGGAAACCAACAAAAGCAGCAAGAGGAAAAAGGAGAGGAGAGAGAGCGAGCAAGCTTCCTGCTCTCCTGTCATATGCAGGTTACTTGAGCTAAGGTGGGTATAGCACTCACATCCATAATCCCTGCACTGGACCAGGAATCAGTCACAAACTCTAGAAGCCACCTAATGACTGCATGGGGCTTTGGGGGGCCACCTAGACACAGACCATAACATTCCATGTAGAAAACCGGAGTCCAAGTACCAAAACCTTGTGTAAACTTCCTAGTAGATTAGAAAAGAACAAAACCAAACATCGAAGCTCTTGCCTGCATCCTATATACTTCAGTAGGACATGTACCTACCCATTTTGATGGCATGATAATGGACTTTTCCCGAGTCTGAAACTTATGTTGAGATTCTCTGGCTGAAACTATGTGATGTGAAGGCATGAGCTAAGATGTCCTGTGCGGTCCATCTGTTCACTCCCCGGTGTGAGGATCTCGTGGAGAAACCTGGTCTCCGTTATAAACCCTCAACTATAAAGCACAAACCAGCCCTGCGCAGTAGGAGAATGCTTATAACATGGGCAGATTCCCACAGGGTAAATGCAGGGGTGGGTGGGCCTCGACAAGAATTATGCAAGTGGAGGGAGCTAACTATTAAGCACCCACCCATTATGTAAGGCTTCCTGTTCCTGGCTGTGGATGTTAAATACAATTTGTAAAAGGTAATAGGAAAGAGACAGAGATATTCTCTCTGTCAGAGATAGGAAATGTTATAATGAAAGGTTCCCTTGAAAGAAACAATTTTATCGCTCCATCATTTTGTATTGTTTGTGGTTTGAGGAAATGAAACATTCTACATGAGAAATGAATGAAGATGGAAAGTGTCTATTTATTCATCTTGCAGTCCTGCCATCCTGTCTTTCCTGTTTCCTTCTACACCTGCACAGAGCATCTTCAAAGCAACCTGATGATGCCCGCCAGACATCTGGGGCTTAGGTAAATGAGACTCATGGAATCTGTGGCAACACTGCAACACAGGAAAGGTTAATTATACAGAGACGGTGTGCTCTGCAGAAGTGCAGTTGGCATATAGAAACCCTCTTGCCTAAGCTACCCTGCAAAATTCCAAATGATTTCTTGCTTCTCCCTTAGAAAGATGATCTCACTCTAAGGCTTTTCTATCATTGAGGGAAGGAGGTCTCCTTGGAGTATGAGTCACTCAGGCATATGTTATGCCTGTGTATATGATGAAGCTCTGTGGGGTTGTAGGCATCAGCAAGCTGTGGTAAACAGTCAAGAGCAGGGTGTATGCCAGGCAACAGGGAAGCTGATGCAGGTCACTGCACACCGTATGCATGTGTGCAAACATCACGTGATGCTCTCAATTTGTACAATTCAGAGGTGTTAATAGGGCTGGCAAGATAGCTCAGCAGACTAAGCATCTGCTTAGGCAAGCTCAGAGACCAGGGTTCTATCCCTGGCACTGCATGCTGTGCTGAGCTGGCCACTGAGACTGGGCATGGTAGTGCGTGCCTGTAACCCCTGTGCTGGGGAGGCTGAACACAGGAGGATCACTACGTGTCTGAGCTGTGTAGTAAGACTCTGTGCCAAATACATTTCTTTAAAAAAGAGATGTTAATAGTTGTAATGAAAAGAAAAATATGGGGGGATTTTAGGAATTTGGTCTTGCAGGAAGACCTACATACATACATGGATTTGAGGCAGAGAGGGTCCACTAGCATGCTGTTTATAAGTATACAGAGGGGTGACTTATCTTTTATCTCTGCTAACAATGCTATGAGGCTCCACAAACACACAGAAAGTGTAGATAAAAAGAAGCTATGTTTTCTGCACAAAATATTATTTCCGAAGTCCCCAGCCCCACTGCCAATGGAATCACTGTAAAGTTTGGAAGTTATGGACATCATTGCATCATTGCAACACTCTGCTATTCAATGCAGTATTCTGAATCCTAAACAGAATAGGAACTCTCTACCACACCTAGAGAGGCAGGTGAATATGACTTGTAGTCCAAAGGTCCGGGGCACAACTCTGATACTGACTTTGTAACCTAACCCTGCACACACACACACACACACACACACACACACACACACACACACACTAAGGTTCTCAGTTTCAATTTGAGGAAAATAGGCAGGAGGACTTGTCCTCCCACAATTCAAATCAATCAGAGAATACAATCAATAATGATTGCTGCAGGCCCTACCCATAGTCAAGGAAATTCAGCTTCTTTTCTTTCCTGGCATCACTCAGGAGCAGGCACACTCAGTTGTGCGCCGGAGGTGTAGTTCTCTACTTCTTTTCATATTCGCATTAATGAGCCCTTCTCGGGGAAGGACACTGTTCTAGTTGGCCTACGAAGCTAAGCTCTCCTCTCTGAAGAAGGAAGGGTCAGGACCACATGACCACTGAGTGTGATGGGCCACAAACGTAGATCACCAGTATGACATCAGTTATGTAGTAGACCTTAAATTCAGATTTTTTTTTAATTAAAAGTATATCATTGTAGGGTTGGTTTGGTTGTCATGAAGTTCTTCACTTTTTTGAAACAGAAGTATCTTATCTCTATTAAATTTGATAGAAAGTTTTGCAGGGTGCATCAATCTAGGTAGGAAGTTGTTTTCTTTCAGAACCTCAAATATCTCAATCCAAGTTCTTCTTGATTTTATAGTCTGCGTTAAGAAACCTGCCATGATTCTGGTGGGCTTCCTAAAAGCTAGGATTGGAGGTCCTATTCAAGCCAGCTATTCCCCTCCTAGGTATTTTTCCAGAAGAACTGAAATCATCATACCACAGTGATATAAGTGCATCCATGTTTATAACAGTGCAATTTTTATAGCTAAATCTTGCAAAAGTCCAGATATGCATCAATTGATAAAAAGATATGGTATTTTAACACAGTGGAGTATTATTCAGCTATAAGAAGATAATTTTGAAGTTTTTGTAGATAAATGGATGCAACTAGGGACTATATTTGTAAGTAGAATAAATCAGACCCACATGTGCAAACCCACTACTGTGAGAACCCGAAAGAATACATAAAATCTGAAAGGTGCAGTAGATACTGTGGAAGGGAAAGAATCTGTTTAATGAGAAGGAAAAACTGGGATGAGGAAAAGGATGAAGGAAAGAAGGAAGAAAAGTTATGTGTATGTATATATGCAGGATAGTTTGGATAATTGTACTGCCAATTTCTACTAGTCTTTTGAAAGGAACAGTTAATGCTTCTAATTTTTTCTTTTTGTTCTTTTTTTCTTTTCAATTTCTTTTTTATAATTTATTGCAATTTTTCAATTTCTTACAAATGTTTTGTTATCTTTTTCTTCTTTAACCCAATCTTACATATTTATATCTGATTACCTAAACAACTCATTTGAAGATAACATCATGCAATACAGCAACCATTGTTAAATTCCTATTACTTTGTTTAGTGAAATTTTGCATTATTTCTAATGCTATTCTTTTCTGTTATCATTTTGAGTTCTTCATAAAATAAGAAAGTCTATCTTAGGATCAGTAACCTAGACGAATGTTCAGTCCTCACTTTATAGATGAGGACACATGAGTCCATCTAGATCAAAAGTCTTACACAACTATTTCACGTAATTAGGCAGAGTTTGAGAGAACATCTGGGCTCAGCCCACGTGACTTCAAAGCCCACACTCGTAATCACTTCATGAACTTTCTCCTTTCCATCAGCTGATGAGTGAACATTTCAGGCAGTTCATCTCCAGCCTCAATTATATGCTCTTTGGGGCTCAAGTGGTCACTTGACACCATTCTGCTTTGAATAAAAGGAAGAAAGTGAAAGAATAAGGGAAAAGAATGTGAAAAAATATATCCTTGCAAATCACATCTAATGTATGAGCTACAATTAAGCATTTCATGATATTGTGTTACTTTCTGAAAGTCAAATATCTCTTTCTATTTAGATGCATTTTTTGACTTTTGAGTGTTCAACTTTTTATGTGACTCTAAGGAGACAGTATATGTATAGACTTTGAAATCTTGATAAACTGCTTGCAAAAACAGTTCTGTCTGGATACACACTCTTTGAAATACAATGTTATAGCCTCTTTTATCAGGAAACGGTATGTACTTGAACATCTTCCAAAGCTGGACTAACTTTATGTCTCACTTTAACCAGATAGAATGTGGTAGAAGTAAATGCTTGTTAGTGCCAAGCCTAGGGTAGAAGAAGTTTTCTGAGATTTGACTTTCTCTTGCAACCAGCATCCAGCCTGATAGCAAATCTATAATAGCTTTTGACCCTGCCAAAGGATTCAGGGCCACATGGAACAAAGCCAAAGAATCCCAGCTATAACGTCTTTAGATCAGCTAGCCCCCATCCCACCAGTAAATCACCTGAAGACTTCTGAACAAGCCCAGCTAAAACCAGATGATCATATACCAGGCTTACTTGAGCTCATCCAACCCCAACCAACTATAAGAAAAAGTAAATGACTACTACTGAAATCCATGAAGTTATAGGAGTATGTGTTTGTAATGGTTAATACATTATTCCAACTTGAGAAGTGAAAAGCTTAAATCCACTGAGCAGTTCACACCTGGGGCATGGAGGCCCCACCATAGAGTGACTCATCACTTAAAGGATAAAAAAGGGAACTGAGGAGGAATGGAGCATTTCATTTCCTCAGAGGAGCTCAGTCTTCCTAGTCAGCTTGGATGTTGTCTCCTGGCTGCTAGTGCAGCCTCTGCCTTGGAACCTTAAGCCTTCTGATGTAGACTCATCAGCCTTCAGTTGCAGATCCATCCACTCCTGATACAGACTTGCTTGGACATTGCAGTGAGCTCCAGACCTTGGAATGAATCCTTCAGTCTCCAGTGTGCAGGTGCCCTCTGCAGGCTGACCTCATTCAACTCTGTGGCTGACCATCATAAGGCAATCTTAAAATGTCTTGTACATTTGTACATCTTCAGTTATATTCATTCCTCTAGTAAAAGACCAACTGATACGGATACCTGAGCTCACCCCACCCTAACTATAAGAAAAAAAAATAGTAAGTGGCTATTATTGAAACTCACAAAGTTGTAGGAGTGAGTGTTATGCAGCAATAGCTAGCTAATGTATCTTCTATCTTACAGCTCTTGCAACCTAATAAAAAGATAGGATAACTTTTAGCTAATGTTAAAACCTTCTTGAGAATCAGTCACCCAGGAAGAATACTTTATAGCTACTTTTTTGACTATACACATCCCTATTGAAAGAACTCTACTTTTTGTATATCCAGTTGCTATAGCAACCTGATACTTTAGTTCTCTGCTCTGGTCTTCCTGATCATATCACTTTGCAGTTAGTCAACAGGATGTTGGAACCTTGGTTGTTATGGTAACCTGGGACCATTTTTTAAAATGTATTCCACTGACATTGTTTTCTAAGGAGACCTGCGATTTAGTCTTGTACTCATCTGGAGAAACTTGTGGTACAGAGCGAAAAGCATTTCAGGAAATGCTCCTCTGGGGAGAAATGCCTCATTAAAGCCCCTTGCAGAAACCTCAGACATTCTGTGCTTTTATGGATTTTTCCTATTGAAATGCCTCCCAGAATTTTAGTGAATTGCAAAGTATGTTTTACAAAGTCCTGAAAGAGTCTGAATTGCTAACAGAAAACATGTGTAGCTGAATTGTCATTAATTATGCATGAAGCTCCATCGGAACTCCACACACCCTGGAGATAAAATTCTGTGCAATGTGTGGATGTAGAAACACCCTTGGAGCAAGGGACAGGGGAGGGAGCAGAGGGCTGCAGGCCTGGGAGGCCACTGGGAAGTACTGCGATAGAAAATCCAAGGGGTGTCGCAACTCTAAGAGCTGCTTGGGGAGCGAAAGAAAGGACAAGGGCAAGGGTTTGAGGAGTCTTCAGTATAAAGCAGACTCCAGAGGGTATTCCTGTGCTTAGAAATATCTGCATTTATGAGAAGCCCAGGGCACTAGCAGTTTCTGAGGCTTTTGTTATATTTAAAAAACTCATGAAATGCCAAACCAGGGTTATAAAACATAGGCCTCGGTCAGCTGTTTACACGGACGGCTTTTCCTAATAAAATGGGATGCAAAATAGTTATGCTTCTTATAAGACAACTACAAGATTTATTTCTGAATATCGTCACTAGGCATAGTCCAAAGTCCCTAGTAGAAGTCAGGGTTTCTCCACCACCACCACCAGCAACCAGCCCTGCAGAGAAAAATAATAATTGAACTTCTGCATAAAATCTCTGGGAGGGCACTTGCTTGAGACCTTCCCTAAACAACTCCTTTTCTACTCTTCTGGTGGGAGTAGTCTTGTATATTTCCTGCCTTCTCTGTAAGGAGATGGAGACATTACAAGATGCTTTGGGCAATGCCATCCAAGCAGACATTTGTTGCAATCTGAGAATACTTTTCATTTCTTGGCAAAGAAGTTTCTTAGGACAAGTGCCACTCCAGCCCTCTTTCCTTCTATGTTGAATACTGACGTGATGTCTGGGTCTGGGACAGCATCTGGCAGTGATTGATACCAGAGACAAAAGCCATCATGCTAGGCAGAGTGGAGGAGGCAGAGAAAGAAGCTAGGTCCCTGACTTACACAGTGTATCAGCAATCCTGCTTGGCTGTGGGTCTTCAATGCTCAGCCACAGATAGTGCTGAGACAGTGGGGCCTCTAAAGGGTGGAGCCTCACAGAATATAATTAGGCGGTGGGGGAAGCTCCTTTGGAAGAAATCAGTGCTAGTCTCCTGGAAAGTTCTGTAAACACGAGTTAGTATAAGCGAGCCCCGCGCCCTCCCTCCCTCAGCCTCTCCAGCTTCTGGCCTCCTTAGGTAATCTTCCCCTCTTGCAGGTGCTTCTGCTAGGACGCTATCTGCGATGCTGTGTTGTAAGCAGAAGGCCCTCCCTAGCGCTAACCAGACCTTTGCGCCGTGCCACTGGACCTCCAGGACTGTTCTTTTTTCTGTATAAGTTACCAGCCTCGGGTATTTTGTTATAGCAGTTCAAAGACAGATCGAGTTATGTGTTGAATATCATGTTTGTCATTCTCCCTCTATGAATCTTTGACATCAGAATGAAGCTTTATTCCCAAGGCTTGACACACACAGCAATTTGTAAAACAACCATTTTAACTTTCTTATTTTGTCTTCTGCCTGCTGTTCCTGAATTACTGTATTTCCCTGAAGTATTACCACTGATGGCCTGAATCAGAGAAGCATGCAAGCTATTCACTTGAGGAAAGGCCTGTCATTATATATATATATATATATATATATATATATATATATATGTATATGTATATATATTTTTTTTTTAATTTTTTTTTTTTTTTTTTTTCTGCCTGTCTCTTACCTTAAGATGCAAACAAGAGTTTTTAAATTCCAGAAGCTCTTCCAGGTCTCTCCTTCTTCTGTGCTCTCTGTCCCCCAGTGTGAGCCAGCCAGCCTCCCCGTGTCATGCCTGCCACAGTTCTCAAGCCTGGGCCACAACTTTTAATGAGCCTGTCCCTATTAGTACACAGTAATTGCTTGAGGACTGGGGCAAGTGTTGAATTTCCGAAACTCAGCCTTGAGCTCGATCTATCATGGATGCTCGACAGCGGTTTGCTCAAAGGCTGACTGAATAACAGAATAGGGTCTGTTGGAGTGCCTGTCACTTAGGGATCTACCCGGAGACTTGATTACCTCATCCTATGGTGTAGTCTTGAGTAATTTCCTACAAATATCCTGTGGAGCTTTGGGGTCATTGCAAGAAACTAGACTGAAGTGCTTGGGAAATAATATACCATGAGCCTTAAGTCCTTTCCTCCTGTGGATGGGGCACAAATATGGTCGAAATTTGAGTTTTGTAATTTGTTATCTAACAGAGTATTGCATGATACATTCCCGAAGGCATGCTGGTGCCCATCATAGGCTCCAGTACTCATCCATGTCCTTTTGGATTGAACTTCTAAAAAGAATGCATCAGTGTCTACAATATCAGATGTCTCTGTTTTAATTTTTGAAAACTGTGTCATAATTTGTAAATTTGTAATTTACATATTTACGGGGCATAAGTTGATACTTTGTTGCTGCATTGTGAAATAATTAAATCAAGTAGTTTTTTGTGATGAAAACGTGAAATGTACTCTTAGCAATGTTGAAATGTGCAGTGACACCATATTGCACCCACCATACAGTGCAGTATCTCTGACAAACAAATCCTGATTCCTCCTCACTGAATATTATACCTTTAGCCGTCTTTTCCAAGTTCCTCCACCTCCTCAGTTCCTGCAACCACCACTCCACTCTGTGACTCTTTGAAGATGATTGCTTTAGATCTCACGTAATGCAAGCAACAATGTGCAGTATTTGGCTTTCTGTGCCTGCTTTATGCCACTTGTCAAGATTCCGTGTCCAATTCTATGGGAATATTTCCTTGATTGAATCAATTTTTAATATCTTAAAGTTGGTTAATCCCCACACGCTAATGTGGAATGTCTAGAATCCTGACAGATTGTAGTGTACCACTTTGATCCATTACCCCTTGTCTTTAATTCTGAGTATAATTAATTTTCCCATCAGAGGCCAAAAGAACTCTACCTGCAATGTTTGTCTCTGCCCATTTTCAATTAAAGACTAACCAATTGAAACAGGATTTACTTTAAATTATATCACTTTCCTCAGTGGTTGTAGTAGAGGCAGTAACTGTGATGTCTGCATGCAATACTTCCCTAAGAATTAAATGAGATATGAAAATGCCTTATGTCATGTCAAGCACTTGGGGTGACAGGAAACAGAACTGCCTGCACAGGTTCAAAGTGTAGGAGCTCAGCATCAGGAGAAATTATTCCAAATGGCTAAGGGTTCAGGTACATTTTACTCCAGTCACTGCCACTTTGTGCTTCTTAGAATCTCCCTTTCCCTAACTACAGTTACCTTATGGCTCTCACTTACTGTCTCTGATTTAGGGTTATCTGTCCCCAAAACCTGGTCTTTCAGGAGAACCCTGATTTATTATTTTCCCACATTTCCGTGGAGGGGCTGGTCTGAGATCATCCCACTTGCTTCAGTTCGTGGACAGTCCCTGGTGGCCTCCCTCTGTGACCTGGCCACTGTGTTGGCTGTTCACTGGCTCCTGTGGGCTTCTGTGAGGCATCGTGCTGGACTCAGACCCCAAGAGGAGGAAGAAAAGCAGAAGCTGCATGGTCACCTCGGGCCTAGGCACAGCACTACTCCTGCTGCATCTTCTGCTCACACTTGCTTGTGTGAATCACTCTGCCGCATAGCGACTCCAGATTCAAGGAGTGAGGAGATAGCTCTTTGGGGGAAGCCCAACAACATGGTACTGCAAATAACTGGGGTCTCAGGAAGTGTGGTAGATCAGAGCCATGGGGACAGCGACCAGCAGCACCTACCCATCAGCATGTTTTTTTTTCCCCAATTTCATTAAACTCCCAGCCATCTTTACACACCAGACTATATTGTTGCCTCGTCGTACCTGGCACTGTCACCTTTGCCTGTATTCTAAGGCGCTTTGGTTCTGAGCTGCTGTCAGCATCTGACATATTACACATTTGTGTGTGTTTGTCTGCTTGTCTGCTCGCCATTGCAGAGTCAGCCCCAGGGCAGCCAGGGTTTTTCTGGGTTTGGTTGCTAGTCTGTGTCCACTTCCCCAGGGTTTGCTGTATCCCAGAGTCTCAATGAATATTAGTTGCAGACATAAATTGTGTCCATTCAAGTGAGATTTGTGTGGACATAAACAAATGCTTATCCCAGGTTTGTGTAGTAACCCTAAAAAAATGAACGTTTGCGTCACTGGGAAGGGGTTGAGGGAGAGGCCCACGTAGCAAGTGACTGCGTCATTTCCCTGGCAAAAGTCATGTGTACTTAAAAATTTCTAAGAACCAACCCATGTACATGGTCCATGTCCTAAACATGTGTATTTATTAGTTGGCAGCAGAGGGTTTTGTGTGTCTCATTAGAAAGGATTGACGGCTCTGGTTTAGTAATGTGCAAAAGGATCAGGCTTTAGAGGGATTAAAATTATTTTCAGCATTATGCGGGATAGAGCTGAGGTGATGCATCTAGCCTTGAATATAGATTCCCGGACCAGAAAGATGATAAGACATTAAATCTATGTAAATTCAACTATTCATTTATGTTTGAACAAATTCAACAAGAGATTTGACTTGGGGGCTTACAGACAAATAGATTCAGTTAGGGAACTCACATACTGCGGGCTTCAACCACAATGCTGTAGGCCCCTCGAAAATTCTACAGCTGAGTGAATCTCTAACAAGTCACAGTTGAGAGCTCAAGCAATTATGCTAGAATGTGTTAATAATAAAACAGGAAAACGACGATGCTTGTCTTGTATCAAGATGAAAACAGCTGTTGGTTCCAATTCAGAAGAATGATAGGGAACCAGGCAGCTCTCCTTCTTTGTGACACTGACAAGAGGCAAAGAGGGACCCTGCCTAGGGACACCCTGGCTTCGGTGTTTTCTCAGGACCATTTTCCAGTGACCAGGACTCTGGATGTCTCACTCAGTGGCAGAGGCAGGCAGACACAGATTACAAAGGCTGCCTTGAGCAGGTGCCTGGAAAGCCCTAGCTGCCTCCGCATGACCAACGACAGCTGTGACTGAGGGAATAAACAGAATAATCTGGACTTCCACAAGCCACGGGGGGTTTTTGGCAGCATGCAAATTCAGACTTATCAAGTGCATATTTTGAAAATGAAGAGCTCGTTTGAAGCTGGCAGTCAAGGGAAAGCCATGAAGCCTGTAATCCTGGATGTATTTGGGAGCAAATGCAGGCGGGTTGCTGTCATAGATCTAGTAATAATATCAGTAGTAGTAACAAGGACAACAGCAATGGTTTTGAGGTTTAATTACTTAGCAGGTATTTATCTGCATGTTACCATCAAATAACACAAGAACCTTAGTATGCAGAGGTGCCGTTACTGTCTCCACTATAAAGATAAGGAAAGTGAGGACCAGAGAGATTTGAATCGATTAAGGTCACCAGCAGCAAAGCTGGGATTTGAGCGGAGGTCTATCTCTCTTCATAATCTCCCCTTCTGGATTTGGAATGTTTCACAATAAGGCAAAGGGTAAAAACGCTTCTTCTTGGGGTAGGTGCGCTCAGCTCTGTGGCTCGTCTCTGTTGTAGGCTGTTACAGGCAGCAGTCACGCAGGCTTCAGCACAGAACTGACCTGCAGGGAAAGGAGCGGGAGGAACAGGGGCAGGGTCTGCCGCTTTCTGAACATATCTCAGGCATAGTTTGAGCAATTGAAGTTCATTACCTTCATTTCAGTTTGTCAATAACTATACTAAAAACATAAAGCATTCCATTGCTAGCCTTTTTTTAAAGTCCAGAACCCAAAAGCTCAGAGAATTCAAAGACCTTCTGAGGACCTGGAAGAAAGGAAATGGTAGTTTGTGTACCCGACTACTTAGCGAGACGCTTCTCCTTGCTGCAGCTTCTGATGTGGAGGGCTCCATCCAGCCACCACGACCTAGACTGCCTTCAAAGAGCCAGGGCAGCCCCTGCTGTCTCTCCTTCCTTCTTTTGCCAACTGAGTTTTTCTGGAGATTTGTTTCCCTTTGCTGTTAGGAACTGGAAATATGGAACTGAACCAGATAGGCCCTTTCCCGCCTACACCAACTGACCTACCGCACAGCGCTTGTGGAATGCGCGTAGGAAGGACTTCCTGGCAAAGGCCCCAGGGCACAGAGGTCGCACAGCCAAAAAGGTACAGGGGCCTGACTTGAGAGTGAAACCAGCCCGGGGACAGTGATGTAACTTCAAGTCCCTTACCTATGTATTGATCACAGATGACAGTGGTAGAGCCTGGCGAACGAACAGCAGATACTCCATGGAGTCTTTGTGTAGACGCTGCTGAAGCAGCACAGGTGTGCGTCAGGGAAGCTAGCAGCGGCAGCTTGTTATACCGGAAAACCCCGGGAGACACTGCAGAGAAGGTTCCAGGGCTGTTCCGCCAAGGGTGGGGTATCTTCTCGTCAATCTCTGGTTGTTAGCTGTCTCTGGACGCTTCTATTCTGGCCTCAGCAGCGGTATAGGCCTCAGATGCTAGAGAAGTCCCAGGATCCGGCAGGTGCTATCCGTCCGATTGCCATTCCTGGGCACAGTGAGGTGACTGAACGTAGCAGATCAGTGGTGGCCTCCACAGCCCTGCTGATCAAAAGCTACACGTGGATGCCCAGGAGTGTATTGGAAACATACTATCTCAGATTTCTATCTCAGATTTGAATCAAAATCAAATCTGATTTTGAAAGATCTTGGGGCCTACGCAGGTCATTGTTTGAAAAGCATTGTGCTTGATGTTTTCCCTAATATACTCTCTCATTCAGTGGATAGCTGTTGAGAATCCCAAAGAGGTGGGATTGTTCCTGTGAGGTGCTCAGGGTTCAGTGGTGGAGAAGTCCCAGGCTGAGCCTGCAAGGATTTTTGTGCTGGTGGAGGCTTTCCAGATCCATTTCAGTATTCCCATGAATAAGATACCATGTCCTGGGCTCAGGAGATAGCTCAGTGGTCTAAGGGCCTATCTGGCAAGGGCAAGGACCCAGGTTTGACCCCTAGTACTGCATGCCTTGCCAACCCTGGATGCTGAGACAACCATGGAAACCAGGTGTGATGGTGCACACCTATAATATTACTGTGAGAGCCGGGCGTGGTGGCGCATGCCTGTAATCCCAGCACTAGGGAGGCTGAGGCAGGAGGATTGTTGTGAGTTCGAGACCAGCCTGAGCTACAAAGTGAGCTTAAGGCCAGCCTGAACTGCCCAGTGAGACCCTGTCTCAAAAAAGACAAAAAAAAAAAAAAATCACTGTGAGTCTGAGCTGCATAGTGAGACCCTCTATCAAAGAAATAAAGATTGTTTTAAAGAAGATACAGTGTTCTGAGGAAGCCACCATGAAATGTACAGCTCTACATAGGCTCGTAGGAGAGGTGATACCTGCGCTAAATCTGTAAAGCCCAAGGCTTGCCCTGGCTAAGCAACCAGAAGAATGCTCAGCACAGAAGTATTGACATGCATCATGAGCAGGAGGGTATAAGCCACCTAGGAGCTGGGAGTCACGGTGAGCCCCATGTAACTGTGAGCAGAGGCAGAAGCCAACTGACCTGACAACCCATAGGGTCTTTAGGGCATGTTCTGAGAATCCTGTCCTCTCAGCCACTTTATTTTCTCTTAAACTTCCTGAAGCCTTGTACTACTACCACCACCTGCCGTGGGGGCTACATGGTCCTCACCAGTACTTCATGGCTGGTGGTCTGCTTCTTTCAGCATTGAACGTACCTGATCTTTTTCCCCTTAGAAGCTCTCATGGATTGTCTAGGATAGTAAAATTGCTAAAGCGACAAGTGGTGGAATCCCATAGAGAGGGGCTTGAATCCAACTCTATTCTTACTGGTGGTGTGACTTCAGGGAAATTATGCAATCCTTTCTGTGCTGTGCTACCCACATTGGTAAAATGACAGGCGTGACTCATGCCTGTCATGATTTGTTTTCTCCTACCGTCTTCAAGCCCCTTTGAAGTTAGATGTGCTCATGTGACTTGTGTGAGCCAATGAAAAATGGCATAGGCCATCGATACTAACAGCTGTCATGTAAACCTCTCCTCTCCCACACTGAAGTAATGAACTTGGAGCTTCATGGTCCTGTGGTGGTTTCATTAGACACCGGAGAATCTGCCTCTCTGGAATCGCACATGGTGACTTCCCAGAACTGTCTACTTCCATCTTTGTTTGTTGCCAATCCCATTGTGCATTTATGACTGTAACATGTTGTAATTTGGGCATTTGTTATTGCTTCAGCCCAAATTAATCCATCCTAATGGAAGGCTACAGTCTAGGAGCCTATTATAAAGATTAAATGTGGTGAGCATTTATGTACCACGTGGCACAAAGAAAATGCTCAATAACTGAGTCCACTGTTAATATTACCCAAGGCCAGGGTAAAATAGCATCGATTCCATGATATTCTTCCTCATCTGCGTCTGCCAGAGCACTGCTCCCTTTTGTCCTCCTGCAGCACAGAGAATCACAATGATTTGTTAGTCTTTGTCCTGCAGCTCAGTAACAGGAATGGTGCCTATTGTTTCTAGCATTTCTTCCCCAGCTCCAGCCATAGTGGGTGTTTGGGGAAATCTTATGCTACTAAATTGAATGAGTTGCATTGCATATTCCTCTAACTCTTGTAGCTACTTGAGTATTCTCACTGTACAGATTGAGCCTCAGAGTCTGAAATCTGTAATGCTCCCAAATCGAAAAATTTTTGAGCCCAATATAATGTTCACAAAGGTTTGGATTTTGGTGCTTCTTATTTTGGACTTTTGGATTAGAGATGCTCACTTGATTAAAGCTGTGCAGGTGTTCCACAATTGGAAATTTTCTAATACCTTTACGGTCTGCACATTTTGTATGAGAGAGAGTTAATCTATAATATTCCTGGTAGGTATTTTTAAAGCTCAAATCTTTAGGCCAGTTTATTACAAATCCTATCACAGATATCTGGAGTACAGCATATTTGGTGATGAGCTAGATCAGGACTGACAAGGTGTTTTCTATAACGGGCTGGGTAGTAAACATTTTAGACTTTGAAAACCATCAGATCTCTGTTGCAATTACTCTGCTCTGCTTATGTAAAATGAAGCCAGAAAATTTATGAATAGATGGGTGGTGCTGAGTTCCAATAAAGCTTCATTTCTCAAGTAGGTGTTGGAGCAGACTTGAGCCAGGGCACCCAGGATCCCAGGATAAACAGGGACCAATATTCTGCAATCCAAATGCATAGAAGACAAAGAAATACCAGTAAAGGTTTAAATAAAGGCAGTGATTTTGCTTGTGGCATCTGCCCTGCATAAGAAGAGTCATTTAATGACTGGGGGAGGGGAGCTTACAGGGTTACTTTATTTGCATTGTAAAGTTGTGATATTCTCTCTGAGAAAGGCAACTTGTGCAATAAACACATGGAAACCTGTTCGGATCCAGGTGAAAGAAAATCACAGAGAATTACAAGGGAGGGATGGCTAGTGCAAATGTCCTGAGGCAGGAAAGAGTCTAGCATACAGAGAACCAGGAAGGCAACCTGGAGCTCCTGATGAAATGTGTGGCTGTCCCGCCAAGTGTGGGCTTTGCCCTTTTAGTCTAATTCCCCATGGTTTAACTTTAATCCTTTGTTTCTGAATAGCTCCTCTTGGGCTAGCTTCTACCAGGACTGTCCCTCCTGAGCAATTCCTTCCCTCAGATGTCTGGGTGAGATGATTAGATCATGCTGCAAATCTTGCTTCACCCAGCTGAGCAGACTTCATTTGTCTAACCCCACCGTGATATTTCAAGGCCTCCAGGCACAAACTTGTTGTGGAGACTTTAGGGGATTTCTCTTTCTCAACACAATCAGGACCTTTCAGAAACAGCCTCCCAACTGGAACTAAGTTACCGCGGGCCTCATTTCTCTTGCTTTCCTTCCTCACATGAATTCTCCAAGCTTACGTCCCAGCCAATTGCCCTTTCATTTTTCCTATAAAAATGGAGTGATTGAAGTATTGAATGTTCCTGTTATGAACAGTAGTCACACTTCTCTCTTCCTCTTTGTCCCCCTCTTTGTGAGTTTGGGGGTACATGGTGTATAGCTGTAACTTCTTGTTATCATTTTTACCTTTAGGGGGTAGGAATATTACACAGCAAAGAGCATAAATCTCTCAGAGGTTTACATATGAATCAAATTAGGAACAGGAGCCTGTGTACCCCCATCCTTGTGGCCTGAGCTTTGTCCATCTTTCTTCGTTCTTTATTTTCCTCCAGTACCGAGACTCAATTAGCTAGGCAGGACTTGTCTGTCCCTGGCTAGCTTTTTGATCGATGGTAGCTTAAATGAAACTTCCCAGCAGATCAGGTAGTTGAATAAGTAGCTGCTTTAAAGTCCACGTGCAAACCTCATCTTTACTGATTCCAAGTTCTTCTTCTCCCAAAGGTCAGGGAACAACTGTCATTGTTCTTTATGAGTCCTTGGAATTCTTGTGGCATTGTGCTGCTGGACACAGCCTTAGTCCACCAGATGGTTCACAGTGGAACACTGCATGTGGCTTCTGGGACCGGACTCTGATGGGAAGTTATCCCTGCTGGCTTCTCACTCACCCAGCATTCTCAGGACTTTCTGGAGACTGCTAAAGCAGCTGAAATGAGATTTTAACAAAAGAGTGGACACAAGTCCAGACAGTTCCCTAGAAACAGAGTAATTTGAAACAAATCAATGTTGTCTTTTCTAGAAAGAAACCTCAGTGGTCTTGACTTTAACCCAGGAAGCATAGTGGACACTTGCAGTTCAAGCAGTACCTGTAGACTAATGACAGTTCATGTGAAAGGGGGAATTCAATCATGTATTCATTCGGCCAATATGTATTTAGTATTGTTATGTGCTAGGAATCGAGAGACCCAGCAGAATCACACATTCTCAGGGAAAAATATGGACACAGGCTATGTCTATAGAGGCTTCCATTTTTAGACAAAAAATAGACGTTATCCTGCCATTTCTATTTCTCTGAACCTCACATTGTTCTAGGTCATGCATTATCTCAGCCAGTCCTATAAAAAATGTGTATATTCACTCTAGTTTACATATTAGAGAATTGAGGTTAAAAGAGGTTATAGAACTTGCCCAAGATCATGAGATAATTGGAGCAATTAGGATTGGAGTTTAGGTTGATCTGTCCTTAAAACCAGGGTGCTTAACCAATCAGATGTGCTGCTAATTAGAGGAGAAAGTGTTGCATAATGCTGAGATGCTGTGATTTATGGCTTTGGACAGATTAGGAAGATAGTGTACTCCCCTTACAATCATGGAAAATATGCTTTGACTGTGCAGAGCTGCTTTTTCTTAATTTGGCCTTGCTTTTCTATAGTAGGGGTGGCATTTTAAAGCAAGTCTACTAGTGATTATTTAGAACTTTTTTACCTGATGTCCCAAATATCTGTTTGTTTGTCTGTGTTCTGGAACTTCCAGTACTGTGGAATCTTTAGTATATCTTAGAATATGTGTGTGTGTGTGTGTGTGTGTGTGTGTGTGTGTGTAATCTTTTTTATCTTAACTATTTATTTATTTATTTATTTGGTACAGGGTCTCACTACTCAGCTCAGACTCATAGTGATCCTCCCCTCTCAGCTTCCCTGGCACTGGGATTACACAGTGCACACAGTTTTCCAGGGCCAGCAAGGCATGTGGGACCAAGCACTGAACCCGGCTCCTTGGGCTTGCCAGACAGGGGCTTAGACCACTGAGCTATCTCCTCAGCCTCTTTAGAGTATATATTAACCACAGAGATATCTATTTATTTATTTTATGTATTTAATACAGAGTCTAAACAGGGTCTCACTACACAGATCAAACTCATAGTGTTCCGACTGTTTTCAGCCTTCCCAAGTGCTGGGATCAAGGGGCGTGCCGCCACACCCAGTCTCCATCGCTGTCTTAGTGCACCCTTCGGGCCGGGCTGGCACAGCGTGCTGGGGATCAAACACCAGTCCCTGCATCTACCTAAACAGACACTTTAATCCACTGAGCTGTCTGGCTGCCCCCACAGGATATTGATTAAAATTTCATAGAGTATAAAGAGGTCCCCAAAACTCATTTAATCTCAGAGGAGAGAGTGCAAATAGTTAGGTCAAAGAGGATGGAATTAGACAAGATCAAAATGATATACATGTGTGTACAAATATGCCACAACGAAATGTATTATTCTATGTAATTAGCACACTGACAAAGAAGAGAAAGGGAAAGATTTGTGAATTACACGAGAAAACAAATCTTTGGCCTCATGTTCCAAACACACACACACACACACACACACACACACACACACACACACACACACAAGTTATGAATCAATTAAGGATAAATTAATGATGTTGCAGTGATGATTTGTAAAGCAACACAGGGAGAGACTCATCCTGCATGGTGGAAACTAGAAAATCTTCTAGAGGAGCTTATACTTAGTGTGACCTTAAACAAGAAGGGTCTTCTAGCCATTGGCCTCGCTGTAAGTTTGGGTGTACATGGTGTGTAGCTGTAACTGCGTGTTATCATTTTTACCTTTAGAGGGTAGGAATATTATGCAGTAAAGAGCATAAATCTCTCAGAGGTTTACATATGAATCAAATTAGGAACAGGAGCCTGTGTACCCCTATCCTTGTGGCCTGAGCTTTGTCCATCTTTCTTCGTTCTTTATTTTCCTCCACTACCGAGACTCAATTAGCTAGGCAGGATTTGTCTGTCTCTGGCCAACTTTTTGATCGTTGGTAGCTTAAATGAAACTTCCCAGCAGACCAGGTAGTTAAATAAGTAGCTGCTTTAAAAGTCCACATGCAAACCTCATCTTTACTGATTCCAAGCTGTAGAACCCTGGGCATATCAACTTATCTCACTTATCCTCTGTGGTGTCCTCTGTAAAGTGGGCTCACGAAACAACTGTGGTGGCCACACAATGGAATTTGCCTGAGCCATTTCTGAACGCTGGCTCATCCTCTTCAAGTCCTCTGCTTAGACGGCAGCTCCTGGAGCTCCCACGTGCTCCCATTCCGCTTTAGTTTTCAGTCCACAACTGCATGCAAGTGCACAGCGATTCTGTTGTCCGACTCCTCCCATAGGAAACCCTCATCACAAGGGTAGAAACTGTGTCTATTTTCCAGACACTGGGAACAACTGCTAGCAGTAAACTCACAAGAAATACCCGATGAATAAACAAAGAGCAGAAAGCCCTTTCGCCATAGCACATTCCAGTTTCTTCCTCCACATGAGTGTCCCCACCAGTCAGTCCCCAGTTACAACTTCCATAACTGCATGCTCCAGATGTCTCTATTTCTTGATAACCTGACCCTGACTATTGAACAGCCAGCATCTGCACTGAGAAGTCCAAAGCAGGCACAGCTCTGGTCCCTTCTCCTCTATGTCCCCGTTGTCATTGTTGAGTAAAATATTTCCTCTAGGCTACCTCAGTTGTATACAGATTTCCTTCTCCTTTCAAGCATTTAATGTGAAATACGCTGATTAATTGTTCTTTAAACACTTTAGTGGTTCCACTTTCTGCCACTTTATTATTTTGACGCTGAAGGAGTGGGTGGTAATTGAGAATTTGGTGGCATTTCTTTCTCAAGTCCCAGTGGGCTCTGGTCCACGTAATGTGACCATTTGAGTAAGCATCAGGCATGGTACTGGCCACGCAGAGCAGGCACCCCAGAGAGGCTCAGATGTATTTACTTACAATGAATAGGATTTCAATGACTTTGACTTGATTAGAGCCAGCCACATGCTGTGCCAGTGAGTAAGTAATGAATACCTGCTCAGCTGAGACCTTCTGCTTCCCGTGAAGGGACAAGCTGGTACTAGGGCTGGGATCCAGTCTCCCAAGACTTTCTAAGGGAAACGAAACAGTGGGCATCTCCTTTCACTGAGTGCACCTGAAATCCAGGACCCAACTTCGTAGCGCCTTCCCTCCCCCAACAGCATGAGCAGGTCCTCCTTTCAAATGCTTAACGATTGTCACACCTTTCCCTCTAGGCTGAGTTGTGAATATCTCTCCCTGGGCAGAGATGTCCAGCTTTTGGACATCTCATACTGCAAACCATCCTGGCCATGACCGCACCCATTCTGTGTTTCCTACCAGGGTTAGAGTGATGCACGCCCCTGAAGCCTGTCGTTATGGAAGCCTCTCTATTCCTCCCCATATAGGTTAAGTTCCTCAGTTATGATCTCACAGGTCCTTGTGCTTCAGCTTTGCAACACTTATACATGAATGTTTGTCTTTCTCTTCCATAAGTGCAAGATCCTATGTGTCTACTACCACTAGGTAGAAAGCCTAACCTTGTCAGGGACAAGACGGAGTTACTCTGTTGTGTTTCTTTAAATGTTTCAAAGAGAGGATGAGACAGTGGGTGAGAGCAAGACAGCTTGTGATGCACATCCCAGGATGCCAGAGCATGAGTGCAGTTGTGCAGGGTCCCCTGGCTCTCAAGTGGCCCTGTGTATGCTGCCCTTGCTATTCTGCACTGACAAACCCAGGCGTGTGATGCTGGCATCTTTAGAAGGAAGCCATCAGCAAGGCTTTCCTTCCCTGGAAACAAGGATGTTCATAGCAGCATGCTGTGGTTGTCTTGACTTCTCTCTGCTTGGGTGACTAGCTCTGAAGTGGCCAGAACCTGTCAGAATACTCGGGAAGTACAGGCAGGATTCTCTGTTGTCTGTGGCACACTGCCTGCCCTAGGACCTGCTGTGGCCACCAATGCAGCTCTAGGTTTGGACAGAGCACATCCCAGCAATGCCACTAAGGTTTTCCTTGGGGTATCAGGGTCTTCAGGAAGCTTTCAGCCCCTGAGACAAACTTTTAAGTATTTTAAGGTCACTCACCATTGTGAGTGACCTTAACTCCACAACTCTCCCTGATTTTATTTCACAAATTAGATCATAGAATTTTTATTCTGGATTTGATAAGGAGGTAAGTGAAAGGATGCACTGAGATTACAGGCATGTGCCACCCTGCCCAGTTTCAGTGGTTGGCATGGCTCACCTGCAGTTATGGGGCCAGCATGGCATACAGAACTGGAGGTTGCACCCAGTCCTGGGGAGACTGAGCCAGAAGGGTCACTGTAAGTGCACGCTGCATAGCGGGACCTTGCACTGAATGTATAAATGAATGATTAACAAAAAACGTATATATGTGCTCAGTAAATAGCAGATATCATTCAAGGTGATATTGATCATTATGTAATATAAATGTTAGGATATGACATAGTATATAATACAGTAAATGTATATAGTAAGAAACAGCAGTGACAGAAGTGTTAGTAGAATTGGAGAAATGGAAGGGCTGCAAGGTCAGTCAGCATTTTGGCCCTAGCCTTTCAAGGTCAGCGAAGACTCAGGACATAGGAAAACCTGTACTGTAACATCATGGAACTCAATTGTGCCCCAAATTTTCTGATCAAGGAGATTATGGAGCCACAGAGGCATGTGATTGATGATCTATAGTGTGCCTAAGGAGAGTTACATGGAGAGAAAACTTTCTCTCAGGCTTTCACAGAGAGAAAACTGGTCAAGCAATGGCCGTGACTCATCCACATGGCTGACACTGACAAAGGATCTACAGAATCAGGTACAGGGTTACAGGATAAACCCTGAGGGGACTTGACTGACCTCATCAGATACAAAGGTTACATTTTTTATTATATAGGTTTTCCTTTATCTCGATCTTAACTATCCAGCAGAAAAGTATAAAAACAAGGTATAAAATAAGGCCATAATAATAAGCTGACCTGTAAATGGCTCTAGTCAACAACTTATTTGGATAATCCACTATTATTGTGGACTGCTGGACTGTGTTGGATTGTTTTGCTGAATTAAAGCACCTATAATAATTGAATGACAATAGAATACACATCTTTGATAGGACTAAACAAAAAAGAGGGATACAAAGGAGGAATCATTCTGTGTTTGTATGAACAGTACAGTTAGGATAAATATGCAGTACTTTTGTGTAATTCTATGAGAAGAAAGATTTGCACTAATAATGTTTGGACAGGATATTCTGTCTGCCTCTTGTATATGGATAACTACTAGGAAGATAACAATGCAAAAAGTAATAATTATTGAAACTGTACTATAATTCTGCTTTAAAAATATAGGTATACAGCTACATTCTCTTAATTTATTGATTAGAGGCATCTGCTCTAATAGTGTTTGTCGATAAAGTGTCATGTATGCACCTTGTACAACAAAAAGCCACTACAAAAACAATGTGAAATGTATTAATTGTTGACTCTGTCCTACTGATTTGATTTGAAACTGTCTCATTGCTATTTGTTCTTTAATAAAATAAAATAAAAAGAGAAGAAGTGTTAGTAGAATTAGTAGCAAGCAGCAGCAGAAGAATAAGCAATAATACTACTTACCTCACTGGGCTTGTGGGAGGATACCATGAGTTTTTATATAGAAAGCTCTTATGTTCCTGGAGCCTTAGCAGGTTGTAGTGGTGGCCATTGGGTGTGGCCCCTATGGATTGTCTGTGGTTGTGTTTGATTTTGGTAGTGGCTACTTATATAGAGAGTTGGTTGTACTAGTTACTGGTTGTCTTGGTGGTTGGTTGTACTGATGTTGTTAGTTGCAGTAGTCGATGATCTATGGCCATGGTTCTTGGGATGTTGTGACTGCAGTGTTGTCTAATTGGCTGTTGTGGTTATTTGCAGTATTTGTGCTCCTGGGGGGTTGGCCCTGGTGGCTGGTTTGCTATGGTAATGGTAGGTGGTCGTGTTGATTGGTTGGTTGTGATAATGTCTGGCTGTGTGGGTTGGATGAGTAGGTATGGTATTTCCTGGCTGGGAGTGGCTGAAGGTGGCTGAAGAGCTTGAAGGCTCTGGTGTGAGGCATAGTCCTCCAGCATGTGCATCTTGGTCACAGTGGCTACAGAGGACAGCTGGAAGCTTGTAGCACGTCCTTGTGCACTTGAGAATCTGCTCACTGCGGAAGAAAACTTGTCATTTGCTCCTTTAACCCACATGTTAAGCACCCTATCTTGTTCTGTCTACCCTTGGCATCTTAGCGAGTATGCCATATCTCCTCCATACCAATCATAATCTTACTTGCTTTCAACTTCAGATTCAAAGAATGCAGATTCCCTTTCTACGTAGAGTCTCCACCAGGATCCCTGATGCAAGGGCCATTCAGGCTGTATTGGAACTCTCCAAATATTCCTTATGTATTCTGCAAATCCATCCAGCCATGGTTTCCTAACGTGGTATAGACAAATAACAGAAGCTTAATTTTCTATGAATGAAGGTCTTCTCCGTGGACATCACTCTTTCTTGTCCTATGCCTGGTACACTTGCTCCAAGGTTCCTGCAGGGGCTAGCATGTATGTGGCATGTGTTGGTACACTCATGTGTATGCCTAGCAACAGGACTTCTTGTGAGCTGATGCAATGGAGTGGCTCCAGATGCACTGTGCTCCTAGAACCCCTGCATCAGAAATCCTTTAATATCCCCAAGACAAGGTACATAGGAGGCAGAAACCTCAGGGCCCAAAGGGGCCACCTGCATCTCCAGATTGTGAGGATTGACTTCTCCAAGCCTGAGGGAGGGTAGCCCTTAGCCTGTGGCAGGCAACAATGCTTATCAAGCGTGTATCCAACCTGATTTGTGCAGTCTTCTCTCTAGACTGGTGGAGGAGAATTTGGCATGGGAGCCAGAGTTTAACCTGAGTTTATGAAAAGAAACAACAGGCAAACACAGAGAAGGGCTGAAGAGCCAAGGGAAAGACCAAAACACTGGAAACAAAGGAGAAAAGAGCCTCATGGGTGCTATGTGCTCCCTGTGTCCCAGGGGCTGCCTGCTGGCATTCACATTGTTGTGATCATTTGATACCAGAGTTTGGGTGCTACAGAAGCAGCTGGAGTTCTGCTTAGATTCTGGTTCTACTACTTAGTAACTGGGTCACTTGTAGCCAGTTATCTTTTTTTCATTGTTAATCATTTTGGGCAAAACTGGAATCAAACTCAGAACCTAGCGCTTGCCAGGCAGGTGCTTGTGCTACTGAGCTACATCCCCAGCCCATAGGTGGTTATCTTGTCTTTCAGCTTTAATTGCTGCATGCACAACATCTTGAGATGGTGTAGCACACTGGAGCCTTTGGATTGATGAGACAGGAGTTGAATCCTGCCTTTCCAGCCTTTGGACGATGCCGCCTTGGGCAAGTCACTTAACTTCCCTGTGCTCAGGTCTTCTGTAAAATCAGAGCACTGCCTGCTATAGTGGTCTCATGAACGCGAAAGTCCTTTGAATGCTACAAGAACATGCGAAGACAATCATGGGCTGGGAGGCGAACTCATAGAAAACATGTATTTTCACTCATCATTTTTACACTCATATCTTCATTTTGTTAATAGGCCTCATGTGAAATAATAATACATTTAAAGTACCAGATACGTATTTGGCACTTATTAAGTATCCTTTCCTTCATTTTCTTGCCCTGAGATCTATAATTATATTGTAGGAGATTAAAAACCAAAACAAACAAACAAACAAAAAAACACTACCAACTCAGCTTAGTTGAGACACTGTCCCAAGACCACACAGCAGGAACTGGTGGGGTCAGAATGGAATCTTCCTCCATCTACCCAAAATGCTAGTGTTGTCCTTGAGATAAAGTTAAGTCCCTGAAATCCTCCTGAGTATTCAGATGGTTTGGATACTTCCTTCCACTCCCCAGATTCCATTTGTCACTGGACTGTGTCTGTGTGAACCAGGATCCCCTGAGGCTTGGGGGCTGAGGGACATTGGCAGTGTTGGTCTGTAAAACAGCCAGGGCCCTTCCTGAAGGGTCCTCATTCTTTCCACTTTTCAGAGGAGAGGAAGCGACTAGATTCATAAAGGTGACTGGCAAATCCTTCCTTGCTGTACAGCAGCTCTCCTTGCAGAGACCCCAGGGGGGCCATGCAGAAAATTTGTACCACCATCCAAAGGGCATGTGATCATAAATACTCGTAAGAGATTTTAATTTGGAGATGCTGAGCCCCCAAGCAACAACAAGAAGAACCAGTAAAGCTGAGTTATAGGCAGGGATAGCATGACTCCAGAGAAAGCTGAAAGACTCTCTAGCACCCTGTTCCCCACACACTGAGAGGCCTGCACAGGGCTCACAGGAAGAGGGTGGGATGCCTGTTTGAGGTCCCAGTCACAGAACAGATTCTTGGTTTACAGGGCTAAGTGAAAAAGTCATTAACACATCAACATTATCATGAGAATCCCTTAAATCCCCCATGGAGGGCAGTCTCTGTGGTTCAATGGACACAGCCCTGTAAAGTTTTTCTTAGGTACACGTTCTTTTGAAAATCACTAACACAGACCAAAGGCAGAGGCAAAAGCAGCGTTTGTGTCTGTCTATCTGGATATTTGAGCCATTGTGCCATCAAGATCACTGGCCAAACTGTAATTAAAAAAAAAGGATGGATAGGAAATTATGAGATGAATTTTCCTCGTTTACCTTAGTCTATGATATATCAAAGATCTTTGATACGTGCTATCAGGTATATTGTTGTGTGTATTAATCAGTAGATAGAATGAAAACATCTAGTATGGGATCTGGCACATAACATATGCTCTATATGAAATATAATTCTTGCTCTATCAAATCCACACATATACTTTTTTAATGTAACAAAGAACAACTTGGCCATTTGTTTCCTGCTTCTCTGAGGTGTAATTGGTCACTGAGGACCATCTTTCATGTCCTTGGCAGGAATTTAAGATCTCTCAGAGCCATTGTGATGCACAGTCCTCCGAGTTCATCCTACCGAGTTCTCTGGACTTCTGAAAAACGGTATGGTGCAGAGTACTACTGAGCCCCAGACACAGACACGAATGAAAGACACCATATGCTGGAAAGGAGGAATTAGCAGCAGGATATTCAAGTTGACATTTGAAAAGACTAGGAACCCAGGTACTAACCCTACACTGCCACAAATATTTAGGAAGAAGAGAAAAGTCAGAATTTACTGTGATTCCACTATGTGCCAAGAATCTTAGTTACAGGGAATTCAAACCAAGGGCTCCAAATACGAGAGAGACCCAGGAAGCAAAAATTCAAAAACTCAATTTATTAAGAAATACTATGTCTCAAAAAAAAAAAAAGAAAGAAATGTTATGTCTACTATATACTGAATGCTGCTACAGATGCAGAAAACCTATAGCTTAACTTCTGTTGGGCTAAGCTCTACTGGAGGACCACAGTGCATGACTAAATTTGATGTGTCATCAGGTGGTAGGAGGTTTGGGTTGAGATCTGCAAACACCAGACAGAGGTCCTTGATGACTGTTTGTGTGCTTCAACTCCTTTGTGTAGGCCACTGTGGCTTCTCCAAAGGGGCCAAACATCTTATGGACAGGGCAAGATAATATGGAACTTATAAGTTCCTCCTCCTGACATGTTTTATGGCTGCAGTTTTGTAGACAGAGGTGTGGGAGGAGGGCAAAGAGTTAATTCCAACATCCTTCTCAACAGGACAATGCCTGCACTTTCAGGCTTCTGTATAAGCTGATGCAACTGTATCTAGATAGGGATCATGGGAATTTCACTAAGGGAACTGTCTAGGTGAGAAGATGGCCCCCACTCCTGGGTGTGCAGTCCCCATTGCCTCATCAGACCTGGCAGGATAGAGTCTCCTCAAATGGACTCCGTGTCTGACAGGAGTGGGTGTTATTATGTACCTCAGGAGCTGTAGGACATGATACAAGATTTAAAGTAGGGTAGGTGCTTAGTTAATGCTCTTCGAAGGAATAAATGGGTGACTACATTGGAAATATGTGTGGACACTTAGGTGTATGGAAGATGGGATAGAGATGGGAAGATGTGGAAGGGTTGATGGGCAGAGAAGAGAGGCGAGAGGGTTGACATCCACAACTATTAGGAACTTGTGATATGGACAATCCAGTACCAAGTAACCAGCAGGTATTGTGTAGGCTAAGGCAATGCAGACACCCAAGAACAAAGAGTAGAGGGCACTAATTGGGAGCTACTGCAGGAGGAACATGCCAAAATTAGAATATAGGGACCACAGAAACTTGAATCTTAGCCAAATTATTAGACAGATAATATTTACCTTATTTTACAGATGAGAAAACAGAGGATCTACGACTAAATAACTTACCCCAGGTCGAACATCAGGAATGTGGCAAAGCTGGAATTTGAAGCCAGGAAGTCAGTCTCCAAATTTATGCTCAAACTTTTGCATGAAAAATAGATCAGGCATGAGTTGGAGATAAATATTGCTCCCACAGACAAGATGAGAATTGTTCTAAAGAGAAAAATCAAACATATGTCCAATACCTGTTATCTGCAAACTTCATGAGAAATTTGTTTATCTTCATTTATCCATAAATTCAACAAATACTTGCAGATGGTCAGAGATACACCACATGTTGAGAATAGAGCAGCAAGCAGGATAGCCTTGTCTTGTAGAGCTTCTAGCCTAGTGAAAGACAGTGAATGCTGAAGTGTACGAGGAATGACTAAAATATAGAGTGAACATTTACATTTAAAAATATTAAAGTAAAAGACATTATTATGAAGTATCAGATAATCATGTTAAAAATGAGGGGTAGTATTCAACTCAAGTTAATAATGGGCTGGCCAGAGAGCTCAGAAGACTAAAGTGCTGCTTAGATTTGTTCCCCAGTGTGCCTTGCCAACCCCTGCCTGACGCACGCTGAGACTGGGATTGTGACTGGGCGTGGTGAGGCATACCTGTAACCCCAGTGCTTGGGAGGCTGAAAACAGAGGATCATTCTGAGTCTGATCTCTGTAGTGAGACCCTGTAGACTCTACTAATTGCATAAAAAAGAAGTTAATAGCAATGTATGTCTTATTATATTAACATTTTAAAGTTAAGCATTCACTGTATTTTATGATCACCATAATTGATCAACCTTGTACAGCAATATTTGTCAAATGAAAGTATTACAGTGTGTTCAGCCACCTTATCCACTGGATCTGGCACTGTACAATCTTTTGCTATCATCAAAATTGAAATGACCATGAAAGGTGTTGAAGTTACATTTCTCTCCTTCCTGAAACAAAATACCCAACACCCAAAGCTAAAGGCAGGAAAGGTTTATTTAGCTCACAATTTATGTAGGTTTTGGTCCATAATTGGCTGGCTCCAAGGCAGGGTGATTTAGCAGAGGGCATCTCAGAGGAGAACTAGTTCATGGCAAGCAGAAGACAGAAACAGTAAGCTAGCAAGGTAGGAGATTAGCCTCTATCTCTCTCTTGTGTTGTATTCCAGGCTACTAGGATTACAGAAGTGCCAAACCAATCAGTGTACTGGTTTAGTAATCACACACCCCTAATCCCAGCATCACACACTCCAGATTTAGCTACCTGGGAGGCATTACTATTTTCAGTGTCATATAAGAAAAGATCTGATTGTTGAACAGTGAGGTTTTCCTTCAAGGTCACAAAGCAGTGAAGGATTAGAAACAGTTCTGTACAATCTCAGCCACAAACATTACATGGGCTCATCTCAGATCCTCCACATCTATGCTCAGGAGCAGGTGCCATCTCAAGCCCTGAAGCTACCAAAGCCAGCCTTCTTGCCCTAGATTTTTAGGGCTTTAGGATTTTCACGAGGTGCTCATTTACACCTTACTTTACACCTGCTTTGAACCAATCGGGTGAATATACAGTAATGAGGTGGTTTTTCCATTCTGATTTATGAAAATTAGTCCCACTACATTATTTTCAGGCCTTATAAATCTCTCCCAGCTGAGCAGCAATGATTAGCATGGGTCTGAAAGAAATTTACTTGAACTACCACCTGGCATCGTAAAGAGCCCTTGTTCTTCCCAGAAGTCCTTTAGTAATGTTTTCATCACTATCACAGTACCTTGTATGATCTCCTAATTATTTAATCATCAGATGAAGAAGCCAGGAAAGCAATTATTATCCCCACTTTGCAGATGGAGCCCTGGTGGCTGTCTGATTCCCAGGACTCCAAGGCAAAAGATGAGGGGCTGGGCTGCCCAGTCGTTCCGAGCTCTGGAAGTTGTGACTCCATCTGCCAAGTGACTGAAGCTGGGAGTCTTGGAGTCATCCTTGCTCTCTCATGTCCCTCACAGGTCCTGCACAGGCTGTCAGCAAATGGGTCTTGTTGATTTTAGATTGTCCCCAGCTTTGTCAGAGATGGGTATTCCATTGCCATTCAAAAATTGTAGATGCATGAATTCAGCAAAATAGTCCAATAGTCCATCATAGTAGTGGGTTATCCACAGAATTGTCAATGTCAGAAGTAGTTGACTTGAGCTTTTTACAGCTCAGCATATTAATATGGCTTTACTTTTTATGCCTTGTGTTTATACCTTTCTGCTGGATGATTAAGACCAAGATAAAGCAAAACCTATATATCAAGAAATGTAACTTTTGTATTTGCTGAGGTCAGTCAGATCCTCTCAGGATTTACCCTGAAACCCTGTACCGCAGTTTGTAGATCCTTTGTCAGTATCAGCCATGTAGATTAGTCATGGCCATTGCTTGACCAATTTCCTCTCTGTGAAAGCCTGAGAGAATGTTGTCTTTCTCAGTGACTCTCTTTAGGCACACTCTACATCGTCAATCACTTTCCTCTGTGGCCTGAAAAAAAGGGGATATAAATAAGAACCATTTTGTTGTGAAAAAAATATACATATATATCTATATGCAAAATAAGATAGATATACAGCTATTTTCTCTTAGTTGAATGAGAAGAAATTTGAACTAATAATGTTTAGACAAGATATCATGTCTACATCTTATACTATGAGTATGCACTACAAACACAACAATATGCAATGTATTAATTATTATAACTATCCTACTAACCTGTTTTGAAACAGCCTCATTGCTATTTATTTCTCAAGAAAATTGATTTTTTAAAAAAGGAAAAAAAATAGATTGCGTCCAGCCCACTCATCCCCCATCGCCTCTGCAATGGCCCCTCTCTGAGCTCTGCGATTCCCTACTTCATGGCCTATAGCCTCCATCTTCACCCACCTCCCCATATCCAGCCCATCTTATGAGAGACTGAGTGAAAGCTTAAGAAACCGACACACTCTACATTATTTTTGTACTTGAAGGCCTTTTCCCAATAAATCTTAACATCCTGCGCCCCACTTCCACCACTTCCCACATACCATACTCTCATCCTGGCTGGTTCCTTGAACTCATGGCCCATCTGTTCATCCTCATGCCTGAATGATACAGCTGCCACAGATAGTTCTTGGAGCTAGCTTTCTCTTGCTGCTGAGCCCAGCTTCAGGTTTGGTCACTTCAGTAAGGATGCTCTCAGCTGCTCTAGTCTCAGTTGCTCTATGTCTGTCCTCTTACTCAAGACCCTAACGTCCTAGTCCTCTCCCTGTGGTGTATCTTCTCATGTCTGTCACCATCTGTACCACCACATCCTTTCCAGCAGCTCAAGTGTAGCTTCCCCAGGAGCAGAGCACTTGTCTATTGCCTTGTCCAGGACCTGGAAACACTAAGGGGAAGAAATGAGTTCAAACAAATGGGTGAAATGAAAAAAGCAGTCAGAATACCCCCTTTGACAGCCATCAAATTGTCAATGAAGTTTCTGATCATTTTACACTTACATATAGATGGAAGGCCTCCAATTTGGCTGTGAAATGCATGTGTGGTTAGATGTAGGGAGGATTGATATGTTTTCTTTACTATTTTATAATTTACTGACCAAACTTAAAAACTTATGTAATCGCTCTCCCTTCCCCTCACCTTCCCTTCTCTAATATTTCCCTTGTCTCTTTGGAGATGTGTTTCAGAGCTGTATTAGCCTTACAGACAACAGGTTCTTTATGATACAGTAACACTAATTGCTTCAGTAGTGGGTTGTCTGCCCAATGCACTTTCTGAGGGTGTTTGTTACCTTCTTTCAAGGATGTAAGAAAAAGTTGGTAATAGAGAAACATCATCACGCCTGCAAACACACCCATTTTTTTCCAGATATAGAAAGCAGCTCAGTTGAGGATGGATAGCTCAGTGTAATGAATATTAACCTTAAATCTGGCACATGGCTCTTTTTTTTTCTGTATTTGTAGGGAAGGGTCTACAAGTTGTTCAGGATCCCACTACTAGATTGGACTCATAGTGATCCACCTGTTTACAGTCTTCCAAGAGCTGGGATTACAGGTGTGTGCCACCACACCCAATCTTGCCATCTCAGCATGCCCTGAGGGTAGGGCCAGCACAGCAGTTCCGGGTATCGAATCCCCGGCCCCTGCTCCTGCTTGCAGATGCTTTAATTCACTGAGCTATATAGCCAGCCAGGCACATGGTTCTTGAAAGCCTAAAAATCATACAAAAATTCAGCCTGTGTCTCTTTCCATGACTCAGTCCCAGCAGGGATCCTTTCTTATCAGGACATTTTCCCAGGTACTTGGCACCATGATCACCCAGAATGTCTATGTCTGATATTTTCTCCCTGCTGGGACATTTGCTATTAGTCCCTCAGGTACAGCAAAGGTGGTAATGGAATCCTGCATCACTGCAGGGAGAAGCCTCTAGGATTCTTGCCAGCACAGCGGCCATTGCTTTGCTTCTCCCTCCTTTTTTTCTTTCTTTGCTTTCTCCACCACACCCATTCTCAGTTGCTGTCTCAGCATGCTCCAGGGGCAGGGCCAGTACCACAGGTCCAGGGATTAAACTGCACCTGCTTGCAGGTGCTTTAATCCCCTGAGCTATTTGGCTGGCCCTGGAAATTTAAAGTTGAATCAATTAACCATGTTGTTTTAACTGTTGTAGCAACTTTTTATAATTGGAGTTTTAAATTGGAACAACTGTTATAGAATGGAAATTGTTTCAGGTGGGAAAGCCAGGTAACCCCACCTCTGATTTGTAGATCTACACTTCAAAACAGGATGTAAAAACATTGCAGTTTAGACAGTAACAATATGTTAAGAAGCACATGTTAGTTAGCATTTCACTAGTATAAAATGAGTTGATGTTAGTTGGTCATTTTACATTTTGATGTAATTTTTCTTTTGGGGAGACAGAAATGAATGGAAGGAAAAATTATTTTGTTTTTATTTGAATACTAACAACCCATAATAAAACTACAAGAAGTGAGAAAACATTTTTAAATTTAGCAAAATAACTACAGTATTCAAGTCTCTGACAGTTTAATAAGGTGAGTCTTAGAGCTTTAGACTGTCTTGGAAGTGACAGTATCTAAATTATTCTTAATAGTCACACTTGGTTAGCTGCCTATAAGCAGCTAACCTAAATTTAAAGACATTGATGTGACATGAATAGCCTGTGTTCTAAAAATTAAATAACCCTTTCCATTGCACTCTCTCTGGAACCCTCCACCACTCCCATCCAACCAAAGCTCAGTCATGACCAATGTGTGGGACAGCTCCTACACTTCCCTGCTCCGGTTGGATCTCCCCAGATCAAGCCCAGTGCAGCCCATTGAGTGAGACCTTCTGTCACGTTCTCAGGACCCTTTCCACTGTGCACTCTCAGGAACACTCCACCACCCCCATCTAGCTCAAGCTCAGGCCAGGCCAGTGTGTGGGAGAGCTCCAGGACTCCCCTGAGCCTCCCCTGAGCCTCCACACCCAGCCCAGGTCTGGCATACAGGATTGGGGTGAAACTCTGCAGCTGAAGTCCCTGCAGAGATACTAAGGGCCAGAACCATCCAACTAATCCAGGAGCAGAACATCTTGTCAGAGGGACACAACAGGTTCACTTCCAAGGACTACATCAGAAAGGAGCTGAGGACAGCAGCGAGACTCAAGCCAGGCACAACTGGATGAACTCAATCTTAGCAGATCTGCACCTGAATTTCAGTAGGTGCTAAGGTTGCAGCAGCACCAAAGACCTGTACTAAAGATCAGAGGTCAATGCTATACAAAATGACAAAGAGAAGGAGCAAAATGCAATCCCAGGCCCCGAGCCCACCCAGAACAAGTGCAGAAGACACTAGCACAAAAACAAATTGTGAATTACACAGCTGAAATGTCTGAAACAATAGCCTATGAAATAAAGAAACAACTGCAGAAAGGCATAGAGGATCTCAGATCAGACATAACCTCAGAAATAAAAAAAAAATTTCTGGATTAATAGCATCTGAAGTAAAGAATCAAAAGCAGAAACATACAGAGGAAAGCAGATCAGAAATACTCTCTGTAGTAAAAGAATTACTAACTGCTTCTCAAGAAGATACAGATTGAAAAATAGAGGTGATTAGAAAAATGACGGAATCCTTGAAAGAAACATACAGGAAAGAAATAGATCGCATGAATCAGAACCAAAGAGATACAGAGGAACTGAAAATCTCAGTCACAAGCTGGCAAAACCTTTTGAGTGAAAATGAAGACAGAGTTTCGGATCTTGAAGACGACACCACAACTAGTGAAAAGGTAAGAAGACCTCTTAAAAACAACTCGGATGCAGGAAAAAGTAACTGATCACCTGGAAGACGATGCAATGATAAACAACATGAGAATGATAGGCATCAATGAGAAAAGAGTCGATACAAATGATATAAAAAGAATACGGGCAGAAGTAATAACAGAAAATTTCCCAAATATGAGGAAACAATTTGATATTCAGGTAGCCAAAGCATACAGAACTCCAAAAAACTTCAACCCAATTAAAAACACACTGAGATATATAATAGTTAAGAACCCAGAAATCCAGCACAAGAATAATATACTGAAAGCCACTAGGGGAAAGAAACAGATCACATTTAAAGGAAAACCTATCAGAATAATGGTGTACTACTCTTAACAAACCATGAAGGCAAGAACAGCATGGAGCAGAATACTTCAAGTCCTCTATGAAAACAAATTCCAGCCTAGACTACTGCAAAGTGCAAAACTCTTTCAAGTTTGATGGAGAAGTGAAATACTTCCATTTCACAGAACAACTAAAGAATTTCATGATGAAAAAGCCAACCCTACACAAACTACTAAAAGATGTTCTGGAGAGGGATCAAAATGATCAGGACTCCATAAATGAGAACAGGAGGAACCCACTAAATATGGCAAACTATTAAACTCAGGAGAAAAAGGAAACAGGAGTAAACAACAGCAGATAAATAACATGTTGGTCATATGTCAATACATTTCAATTATAACCATATAATGTAAATGGACTTAATTCACAAATTAAAACAAACAGATTGGCATAGTAGATTAGGAAACAAAACCCAATAATATGCTGTATACAAGAAACACTTTAACTCATAAAGAAGTTCATAGGGTGAAAGCCAAAGGATAAAAAACAATATTACATGCCCCAGCACCTCAGAAAAAAGCAGGAGTAGCAATTCTGTTCTCAGACAGTCTCAACTTCAAACCAAGATGGATCAAGTGAGATAAAGAATGCCACTATATATTGGTTAGGGGAAAAATTCAAAAGGAAGAGGTAACACTCATAAATATCTATGCACCAAACACAGGAGCACCCAACTGTATAAGACAAATCTTAATGGACAATAAAAATCTAATATCCCATACCACAGTCTTAACAGGAGACCTTAATACCCTCTTATTCTAAAGAGACAGGTCAAGCAACAAAAAATTCGCAAAGAAGTAGCAGAACTGAACAAGAGCCTTGAACAAATGGACGTGGTGGACATATAGAGAGTGTTTCATCCCACATTTTTTTTCAGCTGCACATTTGTCATTTTCTAAAATAGACCACATACTAGTCCATAGGTAATGATTAAGTATATGCAAGGAAACAGAAATTATCCCATGCATATTATCTGACCACAGTGCAATGAAACTGGAAATAAATGAGACAAGAAAACAGAAAAAACCCACAAATACATGGAAATTAAACAACACTGTACTGAACAACCAATGGGTCACAGATGAAATTAAACAAGAAATTGAACAATATGTACAATTCAATGAAAATTCAAGCACAACTTATCGGAATTTATGGTATGCAGTGAAAGCAGTTCCCCGAGGGAAATTTATAGCTATAAACTCACTCATTAGAAAAACAGAATGAGAACAAATAAACACCCTAATGTTGCACCTCCAATATCTAGAAAAGGAAGAGCAAAACAAACCCAGAGACCAAGGATGGGAAGAAATCATAAAGATTAGAGCAGAAGTTAATTCAACGGAGACAAAGAAAACAGTTCAAAGAATTAACAAATCAAAAGGCTGATTAAATGCAAATTAAAATAGTATTGAGATATCATCTCACCCAGCCATTATGGAAATAAATGTGGAGACTCCTTGAAAAACTAGAATTGGAAATCTCATGCAAACCAGCTATCCCCCTACTGGGAAATATCCCAGAAGACCTAAAATCGTCATATTATAGTGATATACGTGTACCTATGTTTACAGCAGCACAATCTGTGATAGCCGAATCTTGGAGACAACCAAGATGCCCATAACCTGAGGAATAGATAAAAAAGATGTGGTATTTTTATATAATAGAGTACTATTCAGCTATAAAAAATGATAAATTCAAAGCCTTTGTGTATAAGTGGGTGCTACTTGAAGATATACTCATAAGTGAACCAGACTCACATGTAAATATCATATAGTCTCCCTAGTAAAAGAACTCAAAGGAAGAAATAAAAATATAAAGGTATAACATAATTAAAAGGAAAATGAGAACTTATGGATTAGACAAAGAATAGAAGGCAAGGAGAAAAGCTAGGAAACATGACAGGGGCAAAGTCATACATTTATATGGACAAGATGGGTAAGGCAATGATCCTGAAAATATTCAGCATGTTTTTGAAACCAGCAGTTAATTGGTAGGTTTCTCATCCTGACTAACTATATATGCTGATACCTGTGAGCTAAGCAACGGCATTGAAGAAAGCAATGTGTAATAGTAGGATCATGCTCGGAATGCCTGTTATTGTGGTCTTCCAGTTACATACTGCTTATCATGACATACCAATTACTGTCATACTGTCTCTCAAATGTTTGTTTTTTTAAAAATAAAAGGTAATAAATGAAAACAAGAGACAAAAAATGTCATAGACTATCCCGTAACTATAGGCTATATATTGCTTGAGTTCTAAATTTCTGTGTAAAAGTATGTAAATGCTTATTCTTATTTTTTTATTTTTTAAATCTTTTTTCTTCATATTCTGGAGGGACTGGAAGTTTAATATATCAATATTTGATCAAAAATACCTGTTCCACGTTAAACCTAAGATGTTTTATATTCAGACAGTGAGGCTAAGCTGAACTGCCTATGTTATAGGATAATATCATTAAGCTTCTTTTCTGGAGGGTTCACAACTTAAGTTTACAAACTAAAAATTAAGAGAAAAAGAAGGGCTACAAGGACAGCCAACATTTTGGCCCTAGCCTTTCAAGGTCAGTAAGTACTGAGGAAATAGGAGAACCCATAGTGTAACATCCTGTAACTCAATTGTTTCCCAAATTTTCTGGTCAAGGAGATTATGGGGCTACAGAGGAAAGTGACTGATGATGTAGAGTGTGCCTAAGGAGAGTCACCTGGAGAGGAAACATTCTCTCAGGCTTTCACAGACAGCAAATAGGTCAAGCAATGGCTGTGAATCATTCACATGGCTGACAGTGACAAGGGATCTACAAACTGCAGTACAAGGTTTCAGGTCAAATCCTGAGTGGATTTGACCAACCTTATCAGATACAAAAGCTACATTTCTTTTTCTTGGTCTTAACCATCCAGCATAAACGTACGAAACCGAAGTATACAAAGTAAAGCCATTTTAGTAGACTGAGCTGTAAAAGGTTCAAGTCAACAACTTCAGACATCGAAAGTCTTACAGAAAACCAACCATTACTATGGACTACTGGACTATATTGGAATTTTTTGCTGAATTCATGCACCTACAGTATTTAAATGACAATGGAATGCCCTTCTCTGACAAAACTAACCAAAAAAATTGGGATAGAAATGAACAACCACTTGGTATCTGTACACTCAAAATAGTTAGGATAGATACACAGCTCCATTCTCTTAATTCAATGAACAGAGAAGTGAGACTTCTCAAGTGAGACTTTGAGCTTGTTCTAATAGTGTTTGAGAAAGGATATCATGTTTGCATCTTGTACAATGAATAACCACTAAAACAACAATATGTAATATACAATTATTGAAAATGTGCTAGTAATTTGTTGTGAAACTGTCTCATTGCTATTTTTTTCTCAATAAAATTATTAAAAAATAAATAAAAGTACTAAACTCCTCTAAAACAAAAAAATTAAAATTAAATATTTTATGTTAAAGTGAAAAAGCAATAATGATAATAATAATAATAAAATTTAAGCATTAACTGCTCCTTTCAAAAGCCCAGCAGAAATCAGCAGTATAATCATCCAAACTATCCTGTGTATATACATAAATATATCTTTTTCTTTCTTTCTTTTTTTTTTTTTGGTCCTTTTTCTCTTCCCAACTTTTGCTTCCCATTGAACAAATTATTTCCCAACTCCATTCTTTTTTGTAGGGATTATCCTGTTTTCAGCCTCTCTGGTGTTAGGATTACAGGCATGCACCTTCACCCCGGGTCTCAGTGGCTGGCTCAGGGCACCCAGGGGTGGGGTTTGCATGAGCTGTGGTCCCGGGGGTCCACCCTCATTCCCTGTGCTTGCCTAAGCAGAGAGTTAGTCTGCTGAGCTGTCTCACTGGCCCCCAGCTCCATTCTTCAGACTTCCTGAGAACTACTGCAAAGCTCGTCCTGTGTTGCTCACCCACTGCTGTTTCTGTCCCACCATGGTGCATGAACTGGGGCAAAACATGACCAGCAGCACTAGCACTTCCCAGCCACATGCTGACTGTTAGTCTGCTGGGCTTCAGGTGCCTCTGCTATTCTAGTCCAAGCTACGTTGAGTAGTTTCCACCAGTGAGACCAGCTGCCCCTCTATACTTCCCCATTCCCTCGGCAATTAGTGCCTTAAGCAAACCCTTGCCTGTATCTACTGTCCACTCATGGTTTTATAATATAAAAATTAAGTTTGGAGTGAGACTTCCAGCTCGATTTTAGCCTGGTCACATATTAACTGGATATTCTGAGTTAACATACTCTATGAGTCTAGCTGTGTGTGTGTACATGTGCGTGCATGCGTGTGTGTGTGTGTGTGTGTGTGTCTTTTTGACACAGAGGGTCACTATGTAACTCAGGCTGGCTATGAGCTCACTTTGGTCTCAAACTCACAACAATCCTCTGCCTCAGCCTCCTGAGTGCTGGATTACAGGCATGTACCTCCATGCCCAGCTTGTGTATAGCTTTGTTTCTTTCCCTTTGTTAAGATTGGAATTATCTCACTTGCCAGATTAGGAATTAAAAGTTTATTGTCCTCAGGAATCAACAAATAAGTGTGAGTAGGCACTTCAATATAATTGAACCACTTCTTCTCTCCTGCATAGCAAGAACTATCAACAGTGCTCAAGGAACCAAGGATGGTCTTACAGGAACCTTGCCATCTTGGATGGCCTGAACAAGTTGCTGAACTTCTCTCTGCCTCAGTTTCCTTAGCTGTGACATGGGAACAAAAGTAATTTTCACTACAGAGGATTATTGTCAAATGAAATGGGTTCATTTTAAAAAATTTCTTTGAATAATGCTTGATGTTAAAAAGGCTTTGTTAAATGTTAACATCAAATGATTGTTAACATGCGTAAGATTTATGGATTATCAGAGATCTTAATGGGCTGAGAACACCTTGCACTGATATTTTTTTTCCAGGGTTTAGGGTACCTGGAATACAGTGATCAGTTAAGATCACTTAATAATTGAATTAGTGTATGTGTATCAGGAGAAATGCAGTAGTGTGCACTGTGTCCTGGGCTTGAGCTTTCGAATACATTCTGCCTCTTGTTTCACCTCACTGCACCCCTGAGCCCATCCCAGTGATGGCATAAACATTGGAGGACTAGTGTGCACGCAAGATGAGACCAGTAATATGGCACTGCAAATATCATCACAAATAATCCCCAGGAGGAAAGGACCTCAAGCTCATTTTGCGCACTCACCGGCAAAGGGAATGGTGATTTACTTCAGCAAATTACCAACGGTAAAATATTTACAGCTAATCTCCTCTTCCTTTCAGGGTGGCAGTGGTAAAGGAGGCAGGTCGTTTTGGAAGTAAACATCGCATGCAATTTCCATTTCAGTGGTCACGTTTCCTGCAGCAACCGCGGGCGACAGTGTCGTTTATGTCTTCCACATACACTGTCTTTTCTGCATGTGCGTGTGTCTCGATTACAGGCAGTTGAGGTTTGTGTGGTAGGCATTACGCATTTATGAGCCAGAGAAAACATTTACTAGCACTAATAATTCATCGAAGGGTGGCGGAAGGAAAGGACTAGAACAACCAGGCACATACAGCTTCCCCACCAGACTATTGGGACTCCAGGATGGAATGGGGAAGCGGAGCACAGCCGGGGATTTGGTGTCCTATCTGGAAACACACACACCCAACCTGGCATACACCCAATCCAGTGGTTCAGCACACAGCACCCAGGGCCCAGTCCCTGGACTCTTCTCTCTCTGTATCACCCAGGCATGCTATGTACGGTACCCAGGCTTTCCCCAAGGCAGATCTCTTCCCAGCTCATACCCTAAAGGCTCACTGAACCCTTCCATTTGGAGATCTAGGAGGGGTTTCAAGAACAGCATTCCTGGAGCAAAGTTCCTTTGCCACCCACATCACACCCAGCGTGTCTTCCTCCATATTAGTCCTCCTTTGTTTGCTCAAGCCCGATGGCTTAGAGCTTCCATGACGTTTCACTTCTTCCTGCATCCACACGTAAATCCACATACATGTCCTGCTGATTCTTTCTCCTACTAAATGTGCCCACTTCATCGTCTCCATCACCAGCCCTTACCAGGACTCGCAATCCCTTCCATACTGACTTCCCAGCAGGCTTCCTTCCCAAAGCATCATCTCACTTGGAAACTGAAGTTCGGATCATAGTACTTCATTTTCTGCCCGGAACTATTGAGGGTTTTCCATTGTACCCAGAATAAACTTTCCACATCTAGATTTGCACTACCTCTCTGACTCAGTGTCTTGCCACCGTCCCTCCCAAATCCTATTGGCCACTCTGGTGTCCTCTTGTCTGGGTGCACACTAAGAACACTCCCACCTCAGGCCTTTGCGCTTTTTCCTCTGCTTGAAAGAGCTTTCTCAGGCTGGGGAGATAGCTAAGTATTCCAGGCGTCTGCCTGGCAAGCACAAGGACCCGGGTGTGATCCCCAGTACAGTATGCCCATACCAGCCCTGGGCTCCCAGGTGTGCTGTGCAGGCCACCGAAACTGGGTGTGGTAGTGCACACCTGCAATCCCAGTGCTGGGAAGGCTGAGACAGGAGGATCACTATGAGTCTGAGCTGTGTAGGAAAATCCTATACCTAATTAATTATTAGAAAGGAAGAAAGAGGCTTTGCTTAGGGATCATATAATTTGTTGCTTCTCGGCCTTCAGTCTGCTTAATGTGTGTCTGCCTGTCTGTCTGTCCGTCTTCTTAGGTATGAAAGGATTTACCAAGAAACGAGAATTCTAGTCAGAAGACAAAGATGGTTAAATTATTTTGAGACCAAATTTTGCATGCTTATGTCTGGTAATCTGACAACTACTTTGAAGACAACAATATACAGCATAACAGCCACTGTTGATTTCTCATCATATTTTCTTTTCGGAACTGTATTATTTCTAATGTCTTTTTTATTATTTCAAATTCCCTGTAAAATAGAAAGGACCGCAAAGAGAAAAAATGATCACTATAACAATAAAATTTCTGATCAACAAAAGACACCCCCAAAAAGCATTGTGTTGAGCCACAGCCTAGGAGAGAGTATTTGCAATCTATGTAAAAGAGAAGAGTAGTACTTTGAATATGTATGATATATATGTCCACACATATATACATATATCATGCATCTACATGCATGAACACATATGCACATAAAGCTTTCACCTAGGAGGCAACACAAGCCACCAGCACAGGAAAAGCCCTCTTAAATTTAAGAATTCAAATAAAGGCAGTATAAATGAAGCCATGTGAAGGACGGTAGCTATGGTCCTTGTGCATGGTGGGATGTAACTTACTGTGTGCACTTTTCAGCTGGACTGGCATCACCTTACAATGGCGAGCACCTAGACTGGCTGGGGTGCACCCCTTGACATCAGCTGGCCCTTGATGTCAACAGTCGTGGGCTGTAAGAGTCACAGCAACAATGTTCAGAAACAAAAATACAGAAACAATGCCAATGTCAGTCATCAGAAAAATGGATAAGCAATGATGTAGTCACACAACACATTATTCTGCAGCAGTGAAAGTGAATTAACTAAATCTAAATGCAACAAGAAAAATAGAATTTGCAAAGAGCATTGTTTACTTTTAAAAACTGTACAGAAGAGCAAATGGACCATTATGGCATTTTTCAGATCCAGCAAAACTAAACAATATGTTGTTTAGAAATACAACATATGATATATAAACACATGAGAGAATGGCGAATATAACATTCAGAAGAGTGGTGTTTTTCTCCTCCGGCAATTCTCCAGCTGTTTCAGTACTCAGCCTTGATGGTCTCTCATGGGTGGGAGAGTGCTCTGACTGCTTTTGGTCAATCAATTAGAAATGATGCAGATCACTCCAGGCAGAGCATCTGATGCCAGGGTGATAGTCTTCAGAATGCCCACACACCCCCTGCCTTTCCCTCTCCTCCTCCTTCCCTACCACCACATCCATGTTTCTCTTGGTACACCTGGCAGTATATGAGGCGCATCCGGTGGAATTAGTGATTTTTAGCTTTGAGTAATGGATTTTTCTGTGTGTCTGTGCGCATACAAACTGCAGCTTGTGCATCCACAGATTCAGCACCTTTGGTTCAAAAGTATTGGAGGAAAACTCACACCTATGCTGAACATGTACAATTTCACTCTCCCCCAAACAATTCAGTGTAAGAACTACATACACAGCACATATGTATTGTAAGTGATGTAAAGATGATTTAAAATATAATGAAGGGTATGCACTGGCTCTATGCAAATAACATATTGCTTTATGCAAAGATCTTAGATCCACAGAGCATTCTGGAGTAAATCTCTGGTAGGTGCAGAGGGCTATGTGGACACACATTTGTGTATGGAGCTGAAGTATACATATGTGTATGTAAGCGTAGATTCTGCACAGAGGAGGAGGGTTTTTGGATCAAGGATGCTGTGAACAAGGATTAAAGCAAACTGGGCAGGAAGGAAGGGGCACTGTCAGTAGACACAGCATCAAATGCAAGTTAGGACCTTGATGAAGTCTAATGTAGGAAGAAAATTTCAAGATGCTCCCATGAGACTGATGCAGAGTGCTGGGTGCAAGTGTCACAGCTGTAGTGTGAATCCAAGGCTCCTCACCAAGAAGTGGAAGCCTCATGCGCACCATTATTCTTGTTGACAGACCCATTTCTTGTAATTTTCTCCTCTTCCTATTTCTGCATAGTTGTACCAAACTGCAATAATTTGCACAAAAATTATTCTCACAGCCACATTTTTCAGTGGCCAAATCAAGCATGTTCCTACTGCTGCTGTCTGCACAGGAATTCTTGGCATGGACACATTGTAGCATCTGGAAAAAGCAGGGGGTTAATCTGGTCCAACCGTGCTAGCTTTTCCTGGGAGCCTATTTTGGCCCTTCGCCAAAGTAGCTCAGTCTCCTAGAGAAGACAAGGGAAGGAATTAGTACCACCTGGTGTGATGGGTCAATGATAGACATAAGTATTAGCCACAGGCAGTGGGGGCCAGAGCAGGAGGAAGTCCTGTCAGCCCGAGAAGAGTGATCACGCTGGAGCTGAGTCCTGCAGAATGGTCAGCCACCAGACTGGTGGAAATAGTGTTGGAAATATTAAAGGGACTGAAACCCTAAGACTTAGGACAGCTGGGCCCCGACAGCTGAGCTCTCACACTATTTTGGCAGCCAGATAAAGGGGAACACAGAGACGTGTAGGCAGGTACAAATATGCCTTTAGAGGTGGAGAAATCAGGGAGACCAGCAATGTGGGAGGCAGCGGCGAAGACCCAACAGGTGGGCTCTGGAGAGCTCCACTGGCCCAGCCACCACATCCAGGGGCCATGGTCAGTTCCATATGCAGAAAAGATCCCATGACAAACTTGGCTAGAGGACACAGCACATTTCTGGGATTTGACATGGACAGTGTCTCAGAATTGTAACACTAGAACTTTCTTTTTATTTTTTTCATTTTTCTTTTTCTTTTTTTCAATGACTTTTATTCTCTTGTTTGTCTGATTGGCTTTCTCTTTCCTGTCTGTTTGGAAACCATCTTGTTGTGCTTTCTATTTTGTGGTTATTTTTGTTATTTAGCTCTTTTTTCTCTCCTCTCTCCAGTGTCCACTTTTTTCTTTCTTCTCCTTTTCTTTCTTTCTTTCTTTTTTTTTTTTTTCTGTGTTTAGGCTTTTTTATCTTTCATTTTCATTTTCTTCTATTAATCCTCTTTCTTTCCTCAATTACTTCTAGAATGTAAAGTTTCAAGTGAGTAAACATTGTCTCTTTCCTTTCTGGTTACTCCTTTGCACTGTATTTCATTCTTTCTCTACTGTGTCCTCCAGTTTCCCAAATCTTGAGTGATCTTCCTTTGACCTCCAGCCTTGACTCTACTGTATTTCACCCCACTCATTACTTTATCTTGTCTCCATCTTAATGCTTTGTCTCATCAAAAGGGTAAAATACTCCAAGGGAAAATCAGTGCACATTAGTATATGTTGTATGTTTGATTTTGTTATATGACTTTAGAGTCTGTGCCTATGGTCATAGGTAGCAGCTTAATGGTTATCATAGTTTGTTAGTAGCTAAGGTGTACTGAAAACTATTGTTATTACTAATTGTACAATGTTAGCCATGAGGTCATACATGTCATAAGCAGGCTTTCTCCCCTGTATGATAACACTGTATGTGATCATAATCATCACCACACCAAAGGATTGGTTGTTAAGACAAAGAGTAACTTTATATATCTGGGAGATGGGTTCCTGGAAGAGCTCTAAAGAGCCACCTACATCTAGAAGACATCCCTGAAGAACAGACATCTCCTCGCACATCCTCAATACTAGTGATAAAGTTGACTTCCAAAGGAAACCATCAAGCATAACATAAAAAAATAAAATAAAATAAATAGGAAATAGAAATGATGGGACACAGAGGGAAAATGAAACCCCAAACCCCAGCCCACTGAGGACAAGCCCAGAACACAATGCGATGAACAAAATTGACAGCCAAACACTGGACATTTCTGAAATGATAGCAACATAAATGAAAAAACAGGGCTGGCCAAACAGTTCAGTGGCCCTGGATCTACTATGCCATCCCCCAGGGTGCACTGAGACGGTCATTGAGACTGGGAATGGTGGCACAAACCTATAATCCCAGCTCTTGGAAGGCTGTAAACAGGAGAATCATTGTGAGTCTGATCTAGTAGTAAAACTCTGAACACCATGTGGACCCTTCCATAAAATTTAAAAAAAAGAAGAAAAAAGAAATCAAAAAACAAGTGGAAAAGGCTATTGAGAAAAATCATCTCTCAGGTACAAAAAGAAATGAGGCCTAACATACCAAATAATTAGTGACAATATAGGTAATAGGCCAGATGAGCCTAGAAAAATGATGGAAACAAAAAGATATTCAACATAAGAAAGAAACGGGATTCTGGAAACAGATCCAAACAGAAACCCAAAAGGTTAAAATTCCCATTGAAAGTGTGCGCAACAGACTGAACAAAGGCAGGATAGAATATTTGGCCTTGAACACAGAATCACAGCTAGTGATCTAACAAAGAAAGATATTTTTAAACTAGCAAGATGTCAAAAATAAATCCAACAGCTCTATGATGCATCAAGGAAGAGTAATATAAGAATGGCTGGGGTCAATGAGAAAACTAGAGACAGTGCAAAGGCCATAAAAGGCAAAAACCTTCACAGAAATAATGACAGAAAACTTCCCAAGCATAGATTAAGAATTTGACATATAAATAAAGGATATAGAACTCCAAACAGCCATGAACAAAATAAATCTACCCCAAGACATATAATAATCAAGCTTGCATAAATTCAACACTAAGAACAGAATATTAAAAGCTGTTAGAGAAAAGAAACAGATCATCAGCAGAGGAAAGCCCATTAGAATTATAGAAAACTTCACAACACAAACTCTTAAATCAAGAAGAGATAGGAGGGAAATATTTGAAGTCCTAAAACAAAACACCTTGTAACCCTAATTGATGTATGCTGTGAAACTATCATTGATGGAGAAGTAAGACACTCCCATGACAAAGAAAAACTGAAGCAATTTGTGATCAACAAAGCAACCTTGTAAAGAATACTGAAAGATATTCTAGACAGAGCTAAAAATCACTACAATTCTAAGTATAACAACAGAAAGAAACCACCAAGGAGGGCAAGAAATTAAACAGAGGGGAAAAGCAGTGAACCAACAGGAAGAAAATATCATGACAAAGATAAGCCAGTACATATCACTTACAGCTATCGATATCAGTGGTCTCAATTCACTAATGAGAATAAAAAGACTGGTAGAATGGATCAAGAAAGAAGATGCCACAATATGCTGCATACAAAAAACACATTTAATTAAAAAGGAAATTTATAGGCTGAAAGTCAAAGAATGGAAAATAATTTCACACTGCACAGCAACCCAGAAAAGCTTTTGTAACTATTGTTTGCTTGCTGGCAAGGTCAACTTCAAACCAACAATGATCAAAAGAGATAAAGAAAAACACTCAGTACTTACTAGGAGAAAACTTCAAGAGGAAAATGTAACAGTCATAAATATAAATACATCAAATATGGGAGCAGCCAACTATATAAGACAATTACTAATAGACATGAAAAAGTAAATAAGCAATAACAATTGTAAAGAGACCTATATACCCCATTGTCACGGAGAGAGATGTACTAGATGAAAACATCAGGAAAGCAATATCAGAACTAAGCCTTTTCATCGAAGAATGAAAATGGTGCACTTACTACAAATCCTTTGGGAATTAGGAAGATCATCAATACTTCGACAACCTTTATTCATGTAGGATGGAAAACATGGAAGAAATGGACATATTCCATGATAGGTATGAATTAGCAAAGCTTAATCAAGAAGATACAGAAATTCTAAATAACCCAAGATCAAGTATGGAGATTGAAAATGCAATTAAAAACTTACCAAACAAGAAAAGCCCAATTTTAAATTCTACAAGAAATTTAGGGAAGATTTAATGTCAATATTCTTTGGACTCCTTAATGAAATTGAAAGGGAAGAAATTTTCACTGACTCATTCCTGGAGGCAGGTATTACCCTTATACCAAATTCAGACAAAGATCCAAACAACAAAAGAAAATCTGTGGGCCAATCTCCCTCATGCACACGTATGCAAAACTCCTCAATAATATACTAGCAAACAGACTGCATCAAATCATCAAGAAGATTATACAACATGAACAAGTGGGATTCATCCAAGATTTCAGGAATGGTTTAACATATACAAATCAATAAACCAATATGCCATATCAATAGAGCAAATACAAAAATCGCATGATGATCTCAATAGACATAGAAAGTGCTTTCAACAAACTCTAACGTGCTCATGATAAAACTCTACAGAAAATTAGAATAGATGAATGATCTTTACCTCAATCTACTAAAAGTCTTCTAGCAGCCACCATCATATTAAATGCATGAAAAAATAAAGCTTTTACTCTATAATCAGGAAAAAGACAGGGATGTAGACTTTACCACTTTTTTTTTTTTTTACTTAGCACATGGTCTATAGGGTTTCATGAAACATATTGGATTCATAGTGATTTTCCTGTTTTCGGCCTCCTAAACTCTGGGATTACAGGTGTGCGCCACCATGCCCAGTCTGAATTGCTATAGTCTCAGCACACCCCAGGCATGGGGCCAGCACTGCTTGTGGTGCCAGGGATGAACCCTGGTCCCTGAGCAATCTAGTATGTTATTGAGGAGTTTTGCATACATATTCACGACGGAGATTAGCCTGTAGATTTTCTTTTGTTGTTTGGATCTTTGTCTGAATTTGGTATAAGGGTAATACCTGCCTCCAGGAATGAGTCAGTGGAAATTTCTTCCCTTTCAATTTCATTAAGCAGTTCAAAGAATATCGGCATTGAATCTTCCCTAAATTTCTTGCACACACCTTTTAAAATTTCTTAAGCAGACACTTTAATCCACTGAGCTATGTGGCCAGCCCAGCTGTCATCACTCTTAATCAATTTAGCTCTGTAAACATTAGCCAGAGCAATTAGACAAGAGAGAGAAATAAAAATAATAAAGTAGTAAATGAAAAGAACTTGAATTATCATTATTTGTGGATTAGATTATACTCTAAATAGAAGACCCCAAAATTCCACAAGAAGACATCTAGACTTAATAACTTAATTTGGTGGTATAGCTAGATACAAAGGCAGCACTCCAAAATAAATAACAGCCCTGTACAGAAACAACAAATTCACTGAAAGAGAAATAAGGGAAACAACACATTTCATAATAGCATCCAAAAGAAGGAAACACTTACGGATCAAAGTAACAAAGAAAATAACATCTGTACATTGAAAATTACAGTACTATGAATAGGGAGATTAAAGAGAATATCAGAGAAGTGAAATACACTTGATTATGAATAGGAAGAACCAAAATAGTGAGAATGGTCCTAGTCCTAAAACCGTTACACAGATATAATACAAACCTGATCAAAATATCATTAGCATGCCTCACAGAGCTAGAGAAAACATTCCTAAAATTCATTTGGAAGAAGTTGAGGTACAAATATCAAAAGCAATTCAAGGCAACAAACACAAGGCAGGAAGCCTTAAAATCCTTGACTTGAAATTGCACTGCAGAGCTCCTGTGATAAAATCAGCACAGTACTGGCAAAAATAGAGACCTGAGGATCAGTGGAACAGATTAGAAAATAAAGACACAATGGCAAACACATCCAACCATCTTATTTTTGACACAAATACCCTCTTTGATAAATGGTGCTGACAAAACTGGCTCTCTACATGACAAAGATGAAAACTAAACCCATATCTGTCACTGTGCACCAAACAAAAATTAAAAAAGGATCAAAAATCTAAATATTTATAATAAACACCAAATCCAGTGGAAGGAAAGTAGGTAGAAATCTTGAAGACAAGGTAGATAGAAAGTTCATGAACAAAACAAACTGAAAGGGAAGTCTGTCAGAGAATCAACTGTGGTCTCAACCTTTTTATTTTTATTTTTATTTTTTTTTTTTTTTGCGGAACTAGGGATTTAACTCAGGCCCTTGAGCTTGCCAAGGCAAGCATTTATTCCACTAAGCTATCTCCCTGGCCCCTCAACTGATTTTTGAAAAGCTTTTATATATCAAAAGAAATCATCAACAGAATGAAAACACAACCCACAAACTGGAAAAACATACATCTCGAGGGGAAGTGTAGTTGGACAAGTTGCCATTGAGGGTGCTTTGTTTGTATCTGTTCAAACCTTTACTATAGAAAGTCCCAAGACCTAGTAATTTAACTTCTCTCTTAGGGAACTACTTAAACTAGGTGCAGACAGGGGCATGGGCATGCCTGCTTACATTAGCCTTATTTGTCATAATGGGAAATTGATTAACACTGCAGGATCCTTTACAGAGGTATGGCTGCATACACAATGCCTCTACTACATCTACTACTGTAGAACATTCATTTAAAAATGAGATGTGTGGGAACAGTGAGATAGCTCAGGGGACTACAGCAACTGCTTAGGCAAGCACAGGGACCACAGTCTGATCCCAGGCACCACATTCTGTGCCAGCCCCACCCTGAGGGCAGGCCTGAGCTGGCCAGAGTCCAGGCATAGTGGCACACACCTGTAATCCCAGGGTTGGGGAGGCTGAAAGAAGAGGATCACCATGAGTCTGAGCTGTGTAGTGAGACCCTGTAACAATGAAATACATTTTAACAACAACAACACTAATAATAATGATGATGATAATAATAAAAGAAAAAATGAGATGTGCACAGGGAAAGTCTCAAAAAGCACTACTGAAGACAAACTCAAGTTTTAGAATGCCAGATAGAGTTTGCTATTGTTTGTGTCACTGTACTCCTACACATGTTCAGGCACTTTCCCACAGGAATATTATGTCCTCTGTATCATTCTGTGTGTGTGTGTGTGTGTGAGTGTGTGTGTGTGTGTGTGTGTGTATCTGTATGTGTGTGTATATAACTTCCAGAAAAGTGACAAGATGAGACAGTGAATTTCTCCTCTGGGCAGTGTACACAGATATAGGGGAGGATTTCTAAAGAAGACTTTTTAACTCAAACATAGGTTCTGGAGGAGTGTCTCACTCTGAGTCTAGTGATAGACAGATATAGAGCTTTCTTGCTGATTGATATAGGGTGTGGATGGAAGCTTTCCTGAGAGGAGGCAGTGTAATTTGTTATTCTAAGTGATCCAGCCATAGAAACGGAACATTATATGTTCTTGGAATCAGAGTAGTGAATCTATCCTAACTCAAGGAGCTCTGGTTTGAGGTTTATTGAGAGTCTAGAACTTGACAAAGGGCAGAAATGTAGGGGGCTATCTAGCCAGGCAACATATCAAAGGTGTTCTGTGCTACAGAATGGGGCAAGGAATTCTTTGGCAGGACAAAGTGAGTCCAGACAGAAGAGGCAAGGTCAGCTGGGGAAGCACTGCTCTTCCAAAGCCAGATCTTACTTTGCCGGGAGCACAATTCACCAAAGCTGGTGCATGTTGCGCACAAGGATGAGAAACAGGATGGAAGGGGAGAGTCACTGTCTCTGGAGACATTCTCTGATGGAGCAGCTTTCCTAGTGTGTTGCTGTAGGAATGGTGCAGTGATCGCAGACAGATGCGAAATGGGCTGGCACTTTTTCTGTGCCCCTTGCCCCCTAATCCCACCACTGGTGTCTGGATCATTCTGATGTTTTGTCTCCTAGGTACTAGAGCCTTCCTGAGACTTTTGAGTACAATGTCTGAGAAATCTGGGCCACTGTGAAGGGATGGTATTGACCTAGAGCAGAAAGCTCAAGTGCTTTGCAGGGGGACAGGCAGGAACATAGCCATCTAGTAAGTAGATGCCACATGGTAGACTAGAGGAAAGACTAGGACTCTGTGTAGGTGTGGCAGGTGCCCAGGTGCAGGCTGCCCATTCCCTCAGCTCAGTCTAGTGGAGGTCTTGGAGTCCTCACATCTTCCCGGCCTGAATGAGGTAAAGCTCACAAACTGCCCGCAGGCCAGGGGTGACTGGCCATAGAAATCAAGGAGTAGCACCATGCAGCTGGGCAGAGAGAAGGAAAGAAAATTCGTGCTCAAAGATTTTGAAAAAAGAAAAAGTGAAAGAAGAAATTTTCAATTTGGTGCTGGTGGGTCTTGAACAATTAACTTTGCTATTTCTCATTATCAAGAAGTAAATGTCATACTCAGATTCTGCAGCAGGCAACTGTTCCTTTATGGTCACTACTTGCTCATGACAATTGTTTGAGCTATCTCAAATGTTATGGCTGTATCCAGATGTTCCTCCAAAACTTCATGTCCTTATAAGGGAGCTTTTCTTTTTATTTTTGATACAGGGTCTCACTACACAGTTCGTATTTCTAGTGATCCTCCTGTCTCAGCCTCCCCAGCGCTGATATTGCAGGTGTGCACCACCATGCCCGGGTTCCAGGCTGGCATGGCATACCCAGGGTTCTGGGGCTGGCATAGAATGTGGTATCAGGGATTGAACTCAGGTCCTTCCACTTGCCAGGCAGGTGCTTAGACCACTGGGCTATCTCCGCAGTCCAATGGGAGGTTTTCCTGAGGTGGCTGGTTCTAGGGCATATGATACTGAGATAAAGGGTGTGTGGCATTAAATTAGTTCACTACTTGGAGTTAGTATCATTCTTAATGGGACTGAATGGATTCACTAAAGACAGAAGCCCCACTCTGGGTGTGGATGGCACTGATCAGTAGGCTTATAGCCTCTATGAGATGCGAAGGAGAGGCAGGCCATGCCTTGCTCTTGTTGCTTTGTGCCTCCAGCCTGCCCTGCCCTGGACTGTTCCTCCTCAGATGTGCCTTTGCCGTGCCATCTTGCTTTGAAGCCAGCCTGCGTTGGACTGAAACCTCTACACAGTATGACCAAAAATAAGCCTTCTATTCTTTCTTCCTTGTGTCACATATGCATTGCTTGGTTGAGGTCTCTGTGTCTGGGCTTCATGTGATGCCCTTGCCCCAGCAATGAAAGCGTCCATTAATATCCATAGAAGAATGGTTTTCTTCTGCACCTGATAGCAAAAGGATGGGGCTGATGTACCACTAGTTCAGGTCCTACTTGCCTACCTTGTCCTTCTTTGCTCCTTAATGTGTATGAACTGAATGTGTGTGCATACGTTGAAAATGTGAATATGCATATCTGTGGAGTGATCTATCTATTCATCTTCATTCCTTTCTTAACTATCTATTACTCCCCATTTTTTGTCCTAGGTAGTAGAGATGGAGGTAATTGGGATATAGTTGGTAGACATGTAGGTGATAGAGAGGTGGGTAATAGAGACATAGGTGATAGACATGTAGGTGATAGAGATGTAGCAGTGAACAAGGTACAGCTCTAATTCCTATGAGGAGGTGTCAGTAGTCATGAAAACAAATTAGTAAAGTGGGTAAATAATTCCAGCTCCTGACCAATGTCACAAAATTTGATGATAAAACAAAAGACAAAGGGTGACTTACAGCAGGTGTTGTTTGGGCAGAACGATCAGAGATACCCTGCCTTACAGATGACTTTTAGTTGGTGTGTAGCTGCTTCAAAAGTTCAGACAGCTGTTAGAGTCATCTAGTTAGAACATTCTGTAGTAACATTCCGTCTGTACCTCCAGTGTAGTACCATTAACTAAAGGTAGCTGTTGGACTCCTGACCTATGGTTGGGGCAGCTGATAAATTAAATCTTTGGATGTGCTTGACTTAGATTTAAATAATCATGTGTGGTTATGGCTTACATATAGGACAAGCAAGTCCAAACATTTATGGGAGACCTGAGTGTGAAGAGATTCCCAGCCGTGCACAGATCTGGAGAAAGACTATTCCATCGTAAGGAAAGAAGAAATGCCAGCTCTCCAAAAAGAAAGGAATTTAGAGTTTTTAGAGAGAAGATGACAGTGCTGTGCCCTATAGAGGTGGCAGAGGAGTGATGGGGTGATAAGAAGAAGGAGCTAAATTTAGAAGGTGTTTTGTAGTAGAAGCAACAGAAGGACTTACCAGCTGTGACTTACTGGGTGTACTGCAGGGTGAGCGAGAGGAAGAAGAACTTCTGGGGTTTGCCTTAGGCAATGGAGTGGATGTGAGGTCTTTCCCTGAGCGGGGTGGGGGTGCAGACCCAGCTTGGTACTTCGGGGGTGGGGGGTTCTGTGCAGTGTGCTGTCCAGAGCTGTGCTAGGTATAATTCCGTGCCTCAACTCTTTCCCTCTTCCTTTCCTTGTCTTTTCTCCTTGCTCTCTAAAGACTGTCCCCCTCTTCCTTATTTCCTTTGTTTCTTCCATCATTCAACAAATGTTTACTAAGACATACTTGGTGCCAGGCCCTACTTAAAGTGCCACAGACACACATCAGTATGTGGAAGAGCCAAATTGCTACATTTCTTTAAAGCATAAGATTTGGAGGGGCAGAATGATACCCAAGAAAATAAACGTAGAAACACGGTCATTTTGGGGAACAACAAGCCCCACGATATAAACAGGAAAAGCTGATGTGAAGGAGAGAGGTTTCAGGTAAGGTGCTTGGAGGAGGTGATTGTTTTTTGAGGAGGTCATGTTTGGGCTGTGGACAAGTATATGTGCTGCTAGAGCAGTACAGAGGCTGTAAGAATAAGAGAATGTGCAGGTTATGGGAAGTGCAGGGAAGGGTGTGTGTGTGTGTGCATGAAAGAGAGAGAGAGACAGACAGACACAAAGACAGAGACAGTCACAGAGGCAGAGAGACAAGGAGAGATGGACAGGAGACAGAGGGAGACAGAGAAACAGAGAGGCAGAGATAGACTGGCAGACAGAGAAAAGGAGAGATGGGGGACAGAGGAGAGGGTGAGAGAGAGACAAAGACAGAGAGAAAGAGAGAGAGGCAGAGATAGAGAAAGAGAGAGCAATAGAGAGCAATGGAGGCACAGCGACAGAGACCGAAGAGAGACAATCACAGAGACACAGAGAAGAGAGACAGGGACAGACCGACAGACATAGAGAGACTTTGTAGGCTTGGGATGGATAAGCATCTGATGCTCCATCACTCTCTGTAGCATAGCCGGGTGCATGTCTGTGTGTCTCTCTAGGTGCACGCTGATCTCCCTTCCTGTCATTTCCCCATCTGTTACATGATCAGATTGATTGCTTTGAAAATCTGTTTAGCATTTCATGCACCCCAAGCTGTGAACGTTAGGTCTAAATACAGCCACCGTAGGATGCACTAATTAATTTATGATTGTACATTGCATTGTTGAAGGGAACTCTTGGTTGAGGCATGCAACTTTCTGAAAGAAACAGCCCAAGAGCGGAGCATAAGGTGCATGCTGGAGCACCTTGCAGAGGAGGCTGGCCTGCTGCCCTAGCCAAATGGTGGTGGCAGTGGGACCCGCTGGCTACGTTTACCCAGAAAAGAGTGATTTCAGGCAATGCCAGGTCTCAGTTGCAAACAGCTCTGGAGCTGGAACATATTTGGCCAGGCAGCGTTCACCCTGCCTGCATAGGGGTGGCTGCTTCTCTCCTGCCTTGCTTCATTTGCAATCTGCCACAGCTGGGTGTGACGCTGTGACCAATAAAACACCAAATGCTTTCCTGTGATCTTTCTCAGTGACCATGTTCCTTAGAGCACGTGGGGGAAGCCCACACAGATCATTGATGAATGCGAAGACCATCTTAAGGGTGTATGTGAGGTGAACACCGAAGGCCTTCACTCTGAGCACTGATCCCAAGATGGGATTCTTTGGGCCTGCACCAGGAAGGACTGGCTTGGTAGGCAACAAAAGCAAGGGTCAGTGCTGCACCGAGGTGTCCATTTCTTTCTCGTGCCCTGACAAGTGCATTGCTAGTATCCTAAAACACATCCCAAGCACTGTCTTGGTAGTGATTCTCAATTTATTTGATAAAGAAATTGAAGTGGTAGGTGGTTAAATAGGTTTTCCTAAGTCATTTCAAGGGGGGATGGCAGAGCCAGGGTCTCAGTCACCTCTAGTGGATTGAGAGTCATTTACTTAAGGAGGCAGAAGGTGCTTACTGTATCGTTGTCCTTACTCCTCTACCTCTTCTCCTCCCACTCCTCTTCCTTCTCCCTCTCTGCCTTCTCCTCCTCCTCTTCCTCTTCCTCCTCTTATCCTTCTTTCATTCTTCTTCTTTCTCAGCTTCTTCCTCTTCTCTTGCTCGTCTTTCTCCTCCACCTTTGCTTCTGTCTCCTCCATCTTAATAGATTGGACCCAAGGCCTTGCACATGCCAGGCAAGCTCTCCATCACTAACCCTCACCCCCCCATCCTCACAAGGGTTGTGCTGGGCTGGCCACCAGCAGAGCCTCCACAGATGGAGGTAGAAACCAACCTGGCTCAGTTATTACACACCATGCGCATGTGTTCAGTGATGACACTCTATAAGTACGTAAATTAACATAATCATAGTTAATAAAAAAGAAACCATGGTGCTATTTTGAAAGGCAGTGGAGACGAAGTAAATAGTTGCCCAAGGAAGGTCAAGAGTTGAATAAATGCCCACTGGTGTAATGGTTGCCTTTACAAAGAACGGTATTTACATTACCTCAAGGCTAAGAGCTGTGATACTTCCCCACAGTTTGACATCATCAGTGATAGATGCCCAACAAGTGACCCAAGGCCTAGATCACTGGGAGGATGCAGGTGAAAAGAAAGCAGAGCTTGAGGTATTCCTGAAGCAATGATGGGTGGATGCAAGGTTGGGAGTGAAGTGTGACGGGGGAGAAATCCAGATCAAAGGTTTCTCTAGAAAAGTCCTCTCCTGTCACTGTCCATTATACTGTGTGCTTCTATAACCATCAATTAAGTTGTGCACCCTTTGAGACCCTGAATCCAAAGGCAGAAAGTACAATAAGTAATAGAGGGTGGTGTGTGATGGTCTGAATGGGGCCTCTCTGTGACCAGAGAAGTACATCCCAGGTGAGATCTGTAGCCAGGGAAGTGTTCCATAACCTTGTTCTCTCAAAATTGAAAAGGTTGGGCTGGAGAGATAGCTCAGCAGTCTAAGTGCCTGCCACTCAAGTGCAAAGACCCTCGTTTGATTCCCAGTTCCATAAGCCGTGACAGCCCTGCACTGTGCCAGCCCTGGAAACCAGGCATGGTGGCACACACCTGTAATCCCAGTGCTGCGGAGGCTGACACAGGAGGATCACTATGAGTCTCAGCTGCATAGTGAGACCCTGTACCTAATAATAAATAAATTAAAAGACAAAAAAAGGGAGACATCTTGTTTTAAAACTACTATAGAAGGACAGTTTAATCACAGAAAACAAATGGTGAAGGGAGAGTTATTAGCATAAGAATCTGGTAGAAGCTGAACTTGTAGACTGGTGATAATTTGGATTTGACCTTCTTGCTCTCCCATATGTGAGCTTGAGAATTGTTTCAAAGGATCTCTAACTCCCTCTCGATACCCAACATTGAGTATAAATAAAATCAGTATAAACTCCCATACAACACAGAGGAGGAAAGCCTTTAAAATATAGATGCAACAGTGGCTGCAACACAAATGTGTTTTAAAAGACTGTTGAATGCAGAGTTGTCTTCTACCCATATGTGCTTTGGAAATCAAATGCCATAGAAAAGCCAGCCTCTGTCGTGGGGAGGTCTGGTGACATTCTGCATGTGATCACACAGGGAAAGGGCAGCGATGACAGGAAAGCAAGCAACGCCTGCAGTGCGTGCAAGCGTGCCGCCAGGGCCTCATACCCAGCGCTCCACCTGGCTTTGCGCTTCCTTTCTGCACCTTCTCCTCCTTCTCTTCCTCTGTGCAGTACTGAGGACTGAAGCAAGGCCTTTGCACTCAGTGACTTCCACAGAACTTTCAAATGTTTATTTAAAAAGTCTCCAAATGGCCTGGGCTGTGTGAGAACTTCCCATCATCCTGCCTCAGGCTCCCAGAGTAGAGGTATTAAAAGCAGGCGTCATCACACCCGATGCCTTTCTCATCTTCTGCATGCCCAGATTGTCCCCTCATTCCTGCTTTCTCTGTCTCTGTCTCTGTCAAATTCCTTTCTGTTTGCTCCCCCCACACACACTTTTAAGTGTTTGGCAGTTCAACCTGGATGGAGCAGATACAATTCTATTTGCAAAGAGACTTCTGTCCACAGCAGAGAAGCCCCGTCCACACCACAGGCCACTTACTTTATGGAATGCTGGATCCAGCTTTCTTCTCCAAATACTTCTTGGTGGCTGAAGGGCAGAGACCATACATAACTTAGCACTAGCACACACCTAACATCTGGTACATAAAAAGCACCAATAAATATTCAGTGGGATTAATGAGAGAATAACTATTAACCTAGACCTTTCATTGTGCAGGAAATTGAAACCCAGGGAGACAACATCCCTGTCTTACATTCATATAACAAGTTCATTATTAAGTCGGAATTATAATTCAGCATTCTTCCTTCCTCAGCTTCCATTTGGCTGATAGCCACGTGGCCAGAGGGCTGGCTTTTCTTGTGTATCTATACAGAAATGCAGCTTTCAAATGGTCTGACTTTTCTGGCTTTAAGTAGTGAGGATTCAGGCTTGGAAGGTAGCTCGGTGGTTTAAGCATCGACTTGGCAAGCACAAGGACCTGGGTTCAATCCCTAGTACTGCATACCATACTGGACCAAAAATTCTGGGCACTGTGCTGGCCAGCAAAATGACATGGTGACACACAAGTATAATCCCAGCACAGGAGGATCACTAGGAGTCCAGGCTGCATAGCAAGATCCTATACCAAATACAGAAATAAATGAAAAATTAAAAAAAGTGCAGATTCATAAGATTGGGTTTGAAAAATACAGTGAGTTTCTCAGGGTAACTGGATATCTTGGTTATTTTTTTCTATTCTTTTTAAAAAGTTTATTTATTTGTATTTTAAGGGAAGGGTCTACAGGATGTTCAGGGTCTACTACATCGGACTCCGTGAGCCACCTGTTTACAGCCTCCTAAGAGCTGGGATTACAGGCACGCACCATCATGCCTAGTCTCAGTTGCTGTCTTGGCACACCCAGGGATTGAACCCCAGGCCCCTTGCCTGCTTGCAGGTGCTTTAATCTGCTGAGCTATTTGGCCAGCGCTTGGTTACTTTTTCTCATTGCTGAGACAAAATATCTAATACCCAAAATAAAGGAAGAGAAGGTTCATTTAGCTCACAGCGTGTGGAAGTTTGCAGTCCATACACGGCTGGCTCCAAGGCAGGATGGCACATGGCAGAGGACAGCCGTTCATGGCTGCAGAAAACAGCAAAACAGCAAGATCAAAAGGGGGGGGGGAGAAAGCCTCTTTTCCTCCATTACATTGAACATTGCCTTCCTACCCACAGCTGGCCCCCCTCCCACCCTCCTCTTCCACAGCTGCGGTGTTTCCAAGGCAAGGACCCTGGCTTCCTCCTGAGTCACTGAGTTGAGCCCTTAAACTTCTCAAGCTGACACAGTGAACAACATCCCGCAATGGAAGGGTCCTTCCTTTTCACACCAGATGTAGAGTTTGGCTGAGTTACTCAGCTGAGCTTCTAGGCTCCTCAAGCTGACACAGGATCTTGACTGTGAGTGCTTGAGTGGGCCATCTCAGCTCTGGGACTGTGCTTCCGCACCCCTATTGAAGGCCAAATGAGACAGAGGACCCATACGTTTTAGCCAGTGCACCAAGCAGAGTTGTCTGCTCGCATGTGGCAAGTGGTAGGTGCTTAGCTGAATTTCTCAGTGAGTCTGCTCAGCGAGGAAAGCCCCACCTCCCGACCTTGCTGTCCCTCTCTTCTCCTGAGTTACTGTTCATCAGCAAAGCTCAGAAAATATTGACAATTTATGCACCATTTATTCCACTTGATAATGCCTGTGGGACTATGTGAGGGGCCCAGTTCCCTCTACTTCCGGTAAGCCCAAGCTCCAGTGCCGGCCCTTCTGCCGAGAATGGGTACTTACAACTCACAGCATTGATCCCTTGCTCCCTCGGTGCTGCTGATCACGTCCATTGGCCTCCCTTGAGGAGGCTCTGGAGAGAGCGATTACAAATTGGGTAATGTATCTGGGGCTGGCAGGAATTTTGGGGGCTGCTGCCCCGAGTTCTGCAGCTCCCAGTGGTCAGTGGGGGACAACCACCTTCATAGGATGACTTTCTTTTTAATGGGTTACATTGCCACCTACAAGTGGTGTGACCTTGGGGCAGTCATGTGACCTTGCCAAGGGTCCGCATTTTTATTCAGTATTTCAGGCAACAACCAAAAGCCTGGGCTCTGGTATAAGGCTGAGCCAGGGTCGAACACTGGCTGCACCTCTTCCAGTGGAGGGCAAACTAATCAGTCTCACTGGGCTTCAGTTTCCTGATCTTGAAAATGGAGATAACAATGGTACTTTCTTAAAAGAGTTGTGTTGATCCTTAACAGCTACCAAGTTGAGAATCTGTCACAAGAGAGGCACTCTCTAGATAGGAAGACTCACAGAACCCCCATGAGATGCATCATCATTTGTACGATGCCTGCACATCACAGGTGTGCCTCCACTTACGCTGAGTTATATTCCCAGTGATGTCAGAACAGCGCTGGGGTTCCCAACTTAAGCTGGCTATGCTCCACCGGAAATTGGAAATCTCAGCGTTTGCAAATGCATTTAATTCACCTGAGATACTGAGCACTGTCATTCAGCAGCTCCATGTGCGATGGAGTATTGATTAGGTCCTGCCGTGATTGCTTGCTGGCTGCTGCCCAGCGCTGAGAGATGATCGTAGGTAGGGGGTGGTGAGCAGCTTCAGGTCCAGATACTTAGGAAGCTGCAACAGGGGATCACTTCAGCCCAGAAGTCTGAGAGGGGG
>PVKA01001520.1:0-56011 GCA_004027165.1 Ctenomys sociabilis
TTTTTCTTTTTTTTTTTTTTTTTTTTTGTCTTTTTGAGACAGGGTCTCACTATGCAGTTCAGGCTGGCCTTAAGCTCACTTTGTAGCTCAGGCTGGTCTCGAACTCACAACAATCCTCCTGCCTCAGCCTCCCGAGTGCTGGGATTACAGGCATGCGCCACCATGCCCGGCTGAAAGGACTATCTCTTAAACACCGTGCTCACTATAATTAAAAATCTTAAGGCATAGGCTGATATCAGTAATCTTATGGAAAAATTAAATGGCTCACTAGAAGATTTTCATAACTCCTTCTCCTGTTCTTGAGGTGCTCTAACCTCTGGCTATTACAAGACATCACACTATGTGGAGCCTAGAGAGCTGCCCTCAGTGAGAGTGAGCCATCGCAGGAAGAGCCCTCCTGATGGGGACTATCTTTTCCCAAGATTTCTGTCTTTTTGGGGGGACAGGAGTTGAGATGAGTACTAAAATGCCTTTTTTAAAAAAAGCAATGATAAAGTAGTGATAGATAATAGTTTAGAGGTTTTCGTAACATTCTCCCTTTACAAAGTCACCAAACTTAAAAAAACACATGAGAAAGGCTATTTTCGTAGTGTAAATAACTTTAAGTATTAAAAATAAATTTAACTTACTTTTATAGTTTTTAAATTCTTAAAAGTTAATATATTTTTCAATATTATTCATAAATATTACCAAGATATTTCCAACACTTTCTCAAATAGAAGCAAGCAGTTTCATGAGAGGTGTTTAAACAACTGCAAGTTATTTAAGCTGGCTAGAAAGTCACACTGGTAAGAGACCTACTGGCAAGATCTTGGCTTTTAAATGATATTAGTAGGCCAAATTTTGAACATGCGTTAATTCCACAATCATGCATTTGTTAGGAATCATCCACTTCTGTATTGGAATAAAACTAGAAACAAGGGGTGGAGCTGAGTCTATCAAGGGCCATAAAAGGGACAGATGACTTAACAGAGCCTGTCAAGGCAACTTGCTACTCAGCAATTGGGTCTTCACACTGGACATGCTGTGCCCAGCCTTGCTCTCAAAAGGAGATCTCATGAAATCGCTTCCATTCGAGAAAGTGTTGAAAATATCTTGGTAATATTTATGAATAATATTGAAAAATGTATTAATTTTTAAGAATTAAAAAAACTCCTATAAAACTAAGTTAAATGTACTTTTAATACTTAAAGTTATTTACACTAGGAAAAAAGCCTTTCTCATGTGTTTTTCTAAGTTTGGTGACTTTGTAAAGGGAGGATGTTACGAAAACTTCTAAACTATCATCTATCACTACTTTATCATTGCATTTTTTTTAAAAAAGGCATTTTAGTACTCATCCCAACTCCTGCCCCAGCATGACTGAACCATGTGATTTCATCTCCCTCAGACTAAATTCCAAGTTTAAACAACAGGAGAAGCTGCATACATTAACTAATTCCATGGACTGGAAATGCAAAGGGTCTACTCTGACATCTGGTTCTCTGTCTGGCAAGTACTGTCTGAGGTACCAGATACACTGAACACCTTACTTACCCTCTCTGGACTCTGTGTGTATCTGGGAACAAGGGAGACACCACTGCCTGGTATGACAGACAAAATTGCGAAAAACCTGCAGATTGGGACATCAATTTAAAGTCTGACTCACAGGGTTTGGACAGCCCATTAATCCTACAATACCTTCCTCTAGGATTATTAATGCAGGTGGAACTATACTACCACTCATAGAAACATTAACCTAGTATCTGGAAATAAATTATCACAATACGCAAGTTATCCAAATGATTCAATAGTATTCACTGTAAAAGACCAAGTGAATCCATCCTCGAGGAGACTCCTTACCTGGACAGCACCATGCCTGAACTTCTGTTGTAATGAATGGTGCTCCAGGTGGTAAATGCTTCCAAGTGAACTTGCTTGGAAAACAATTAAAAATAGAAGACTGTCTCTACACAGAAAATACTTTAAATGCCACAAAAATGTTTGTTTAAATGTTTGTTGAAAAATAACACAGTCTACAAATATAGCCATGTGCTATGTTCAGTCTTCCTTCACATGAACAAATGAACCAACAAATAAAAGCCTAGCCACCCATATAATTTCTCCATCTCCTCAAAGGCTCTGAGCAGGCAAACTGCTCTTCATACTACTATAACTATCCGTACATACTGAGTGGGACTTTAACACTATTAGCTACTACCATGCCAACACTTAAAGGTGAAGGATAATGCTAGAATATTTAATTGCATTAAACAGACATTAACAATTGTTAGGTCTGCTATCAACTGGCCAGATGAGTCACATTCATGGGATATTAGCTCTCTTAATGGGTGTGTGCCATAAAGCAGTGCCTGATTATAACACATGTACAACCTACAGTGACACAAGGAATAAGACATTCATTTATTCATTCTATGATGAACCCAAGGACTTTAATTAGAGGGACAGGATAAGAAAGGTGAAACATTTATTCATCTGCCACTGACCCCCGAGACCCAGAATAGTATCAGACAGCAAATTACAGACGGCCTTTGGAAATCACCCTGGTCAGTTAGCACTGTGCTAGAAAAAAAAAACAAACTCTAGAGATCACCAGCTAGAATGTTCACTGACTGCTATAAGAGAAAACATGGGAGAAAACCAGTTTTCCTGATAGGCAGTGTTTACTAGGAAATGAATGGGTTTCTTCCCAGGACATAAAGCAAAATAATCTGCTAGTTGAAATTTTAAAACATAAATCACTCAAAACAGAAAAAAAAATCAAATAGTAAGATATGAACACTAAACCCAACCTCCTAAAAACAGAAGATCAAGGGGTGATGGTGGCACATGTCTGTAATTCCAGTACTCCAGAGCCTGAGGCAGGAAGACTATTAAAGCTTGAGACTAACCTGGACTACATAATGAGATTCTATCTAAAAACCCAAACAAAACCAAAAAGACACACATGAACAAGTAAACTACAGTCTGGATGGAAATTAGGCAATAATTTTAAGGAGAAATTTCTCTAAGTGAACAATGCTGCCTGCACCAGTCTGACAGCTCAGCACAGAGAATAACCCATGGGAGCATGGGCTTCCCCGGGAGGCCATCACGTTGGATGTCTAAGACACATGTGCAGCCCCAAGGGCAGCTCTGAGTCCCCACCCCACCCCACATTCTCTCTGCCACATCAGCCAAGTGCTGGGCAAACAGAAAAAACTAGCACCCAAGTCCTGGCACTGGCAGAGGGAGAAGACAGATCACCACCAACTACATTTTGACAGGGTGGGGGGGACAGGCAGTATTTTGTACTGGGGATTGAACTCAGGACCTTGCATTTGCCAGGCAAGTGCTTAAGCTGCTGAACTATCTCCCAAGTCCTATATAATCCAATTAAAACAATTTGTGACAGATTATCCTGAACAGCCCCCGTAAAGAACATTGTTAGCACAACTCATTGTAACCATTTCTTTGGGGGATGGGAGAAGGGGCTCAGGGAGAGAACAAGATTAAAATGTCTCACTACACTGGCAGAAGACAAAAAAGTTTTTTAAGATTACCCAATAGTGGCATGGTAATAGCTGTATGCAAAATATTTCTGTATAAATATGACAGATTTTACAGGTCCACACCAAGAGCTCACAATTACCTTAACAGGCAGAGAAAATCAAAGAACTTTTCAAAGGGAAAAAGGATTTAAAATATAAAAGTCCTAAAGAAGAAAGTAATTTAAAAAAGGAATGGTAAGTAAATTAGTCAAGAGTAACTACTAGCAACTATGAAATGATTACTGATAACTATCCAAGACAATATAATGAGACACATTTAATGTACAGCATTTTTAAATTCTAATTCCATCCAAATTTAGCTTAACAGCTCATTTCCTCCGAGACCTATAAGAGAACTGAACAGTAAGAAAAAAAGGAAGTGAGGAAAATAAAAACTCCGACAAGAATGAAAGCTCAGGGTTGGATTCACAGCAGGCAAATGTGTCCCTGAATCCAGAAGGCCCATCCTCAGCATGACAATCTGCTGACATCATCTTCAAGTCAGTAATCATTTCTGAACAAGGCCCAAGTTGGCTTTTTCACTGGGCTTGCAAATTATGAAGTCAGCTGTATAAAGGTGACACAAAGATACATGGATAGATACCAAGTTGATGGCTCATCCACAGAGACACACCCTGCTAGTCATCTCTATTAGGCGCCCATCTCAGACTCATCACCTCCAGAATAACATGACCCCACTGAGAGAAATAATCAAATCTAAGCCCTTCCTCTCCCCCTGTCCTCTTCCTTCTCTTTCCCCTTACTCTCAAAGACCCTACTACACCAGGGAGATAAATCCTGAAGAATCAGTTAAGGCAAAGCTCTAATAGCGTGGTTCTCAGAGTATGGTCAGAGGACCCTGAAAGTCCACCCAACTCAGGGAATTTACAAGGTCAAATTATTGTCATCTAAATACTAAGATATCACTTGCCCTTTGTACTATATAACCTGTGCCAGTGTACAAAGGGCAGCTGTACAATGGGTTATAATGGGGGTTGAATCCTTAGTACACCAAGGCAGTGGTGTCCTCCGCAATGTGCAACTACTGTACCAATGGTGTGTCTGCATCTTTCACAGAGAGAAGAGATGCCAGGGTCACTTCAGAGGTTCCTCAGTAGAACAGGAACCATTCCTAATTCTATTCCCTCTCAACCCTTTAGGAAAAAGAGAAAGACACCCACAGAAGTATAATAGCTCAAGGGAATGACTTGATTTCTGGGTGAGTGCTAGCTGCTTTTTCATAGGACTCCATTTTTAGTTGAAAAAGCTTAACAGCTAAGATTATCCAGATCTAGCTGCCCAGCAGATAGCACCCTCCCTCCCTCCCTTCTCCCTGCCTCCCTCTGCACTGTGGTGCTGGGGACTGAACATTCTGCATCTGAAGCACATGCCTGGCCACCAAGCTAAATCTTGGCCTGTTTTTATTTTTCCTTAAAAAAGAACACAATGACTTTTCTTTTAGAAGGAAAATAGCGATGGACTTTATTTTTGCTTGCTAACGAGAAAATAAAGATTTCAAGGAAATACCTGGGGCTGGGGAGATAGCTCAGTGGAATAAGTGCTTGCCTGGCAAGCATAAGGTCCTGAGTTTGATCCCTGGTACCACAAAAAAAAAAAAAGGAAATACCTGAATTTTGTAAAACCTGTATCTAACACAAGGAGTGTGAACAGTTTCTGGGAATGAAGATCCTTTTTAAAAGAAAACTTGTGTTGATATAAGCAGATGTGATTTTTGGACTGGACAATATGCCAACATTCAGATGCCTACTTAACTTGATAACCAACACATATTATAAAATCACGCATAACTACAGACATCACTCAGTTTGCAAGTAAGACCAATGGGTTTTAATGAAAATTCACTGGGCTGAGGAGATGGCTCAATAGAATAAGCGCTTCCTCTGGCAAGCGCAAGGGGCTGAGTTCAATCCCTGGTTCTGCCAAAAAATAAAAAATAAAATAAAATTCACTGACATGGTTTTATGTGTTTGTTTGTTTTAAATTTAGTACAGAGTCTACAGGTTCTTACCATGTATTTCGTACTCATCGTGATTCTCCTGTTTTCAGCCTCCCAAGCGCTGGAATTACAGGCACATGCCACTACACCCAGTCTCAGCAGTTGTCTCAGTGCATGCCAGGGGCAGGCCAGTATATCATGCCAGGGAGCAAAAAAGCAGATGCTTTAAGTTTTATGTTTCTAATTGCAACTAACTTTTACGCAACCACCACTTCTCAGATTGTAGTGTTGTAAGCCAAAGAACATTAACAATTCTGTGTCATGTTGGTGTGGTTGGGTTTGGTTTGGTTTGGTTTGGGGTTGGTTTGGTTTGGTTTGGTTTGGTTTTTTGAGACAGGGTCTTGCTATGTAGTTCAGGCTGGCCTTGAACTCACAATCATTCCTCTTGCCTCAACCTCTACAGCACTGGGGGTACAGATGTGTACCCACCACACCCAGCAACTCTATTTTTTTAAAAATGTGAAAACGTTTTCTTTTTCTAAGTAGAAAAAGATCAGATTTTCTTCATTTACTTGAACCAGAACAGCACAGCATAATAAAATTAACATAGAGAACAGTATTAGAATCCACTTGTCATCTCTTAGCCCAAGTATTAAATATACTGGCCAAAGTATAATATACTATCACTCCTTACAATTTTTTGTCTTATAAAATAGCTATTTTTCCCTTAAAAGAATTTTGATGATGTGTTATGAGCTTATTACTCTGTTAAGTCAATGAATGACTACATGTTCTAAATTTTACCAGCCCAATTTTTTTTTTTTTTTTTTTTTTTTTGTGGCTGGTTCAGCCCACCCTGGAGATTGGGCCTGGCGTGGCATGCAGTGCTAGTGACTGAACTGCAGTCCATGTATGCATGCCTAAGCTTGCCTAAGCAGGCACTTTAGACCACTAAGCTATCTCACCGGCCCCAACCATTTTTAATATGGTAAATAATGACACACAGAGGGGACAACCAGCCTCTCCCTTCTTAAAGAATACAGTGAATGTCCACATAATCCATCTGCACAAAGGTCATTCTTTCCTAGTCTAACCCAGGTCAGATACCTTAGACAGAAGCACATACCAGAGATAAATACAGGAACACAAGCTATCAAGCACTCAGCAGCACCAAGTGTGTCATGGATGACAAGCCCTCCATGTGCCAGGTTTTGGGGGACAAGCACATTTCATAAGTTAACACATAGCAAAATATCTTTTTTCTAGTTCCATCAGTATTTAAAACTCACACAGCTTCTTTAAGGTTCGGTTTTACTTTTAACAAAGTAATGGACAGGGTAGAAAGAAATTGATAATCGGTGACAAGGAAATTTACACATGGAGATTTTCACTATATTCTGTTAGACTACCAGGTGCATTTTGGGTTAAGCCAAATTCCCAGGCTACTGGTGATCCTTGCTGTCCACACACACAAACAATAAGCAAGGCAACCTGCATATTCTCTCTCTCAAATCCTTCCCCCTTGGTGAGTCACAGGACTCACCAAGCCTGCAGTCCTGTGACAGACCTGGTCCTGTGGGTGTCTCATTACTTGCCCAGAGCCAGCATCCGCACTGAGCCTGCACCCTCCCACTGCACCGTCAGCCACAGAGCAGGACCAGATTCAAGGAAGGAAAAGAAGAGACCAGAGCCCCCAGAATCCAGAAGGAATTGCTCCAGTACAAACAATGACGCATTAAAGGCATTGTCCTTCTAAAGGTATTTTTTAGCCTATGTGAAATTTTAATGAATACAAAGGCTGTTAGGTAGCCCTGTGAAATGGGTATATTTCAGTCAGTCCAAAGGTTACACTGATGTACTCAGCACTACCAAACCATGTACATGGGAATTTATTTTTACCTAAGAAAAATCACTGAATCAGGGGGGAGGTAACTCAGGGAGAATTAAGTGTTTGCCTGGCAAGTGCAAGGGCCTGAGTTCAATCCCCAGTTCCACCAAAAAAAAAAAAGAAAGAAAAAATCACTGAATCATGCACTTTGAATAGAGTATGTAAATTATATCCCAATAGGATATTAAAAAAATAAAGTAAAATTTATTCTTAATCAGTTCATAGTAAAAACCAGCTTGCTACTGAGATAAAGAGTAAGTTTACAGGAGAATAAGGAGGGAGATTTTATATATTTAAATATGCAGACATTTATTAGATAGTTTAATCATGTTAATATAAATTATTAAGATATTCTTTTCAAAATGATATCAAATCTAATATCAATACATTTTAGTAAATCCTAGAATTTCATCCAAAGGTCAACAAACTATTTTCTAGCTATTATGAATATTTTTAGCACTGGATCCAAAACCAAAAGAATATTTTTAATCATTCAATATTTCAACAATAAGCACCTGGGAGGCTAAGGGAGGAGGATCACTGTGAGTTCAAGACCAGCCTGGGCTACAAAGTAAGCTCAAGGCTAGCCTGAACAGCACAGTGAGATCCTGTCTGAAAAAGTCAGAATGAATATATATATATATATATATATATATATATATATATATATATATATATATATATAATTTCAACAAGAAAAATAGACAATTTCAAATTATATTAAGGTAAATGGATCAATTCTGCACTAGTAAGAAACAGATTTGAACATCAAAGTTAATTTCGCCAAAGAAGAGACACATTTAAATCACCATGGAACCATAGGACCTCTCCTGATGGGGAAGAAAAAAGAAAAATCACATGATAAAAATTAAGGGTCACAGACAGAGCCCAGTGGCCCAGCACCTGCCTGACAAGTACAAGGTCCTAGTTAGATCCTTCAAGAGGTGGAGAGACAGTAAACAATGGGAAGGACCTTTGCTGCTGCCACCAAAAGCTAAACTATAGCCAAGTATACAGAAAACATGTACAGGCACACAGCTGCCTGTTCACAAAGAAGTAGCGAGGTGGCCTCATCTTTGTGACACACACAGTGCTGGAAACATGTGTGACTGGTGCACACCATGCTGCCACTGTCTATTCTCAACACAACCAAAAACAGACCTTGCAACGCCATCAACACAAGTGCTCCTTCCACACAGAGTGGAATTCCCAGCCCAGGCCATGTGCAGAGCAGATGTGAAATATAAAGGAGATCACCAGCACCTGAAGCCAAGGGTGAACAGCGCATCCCAAGCACAGAAGTGCAAATGTTTGTTGCACCCTGCCTTGATCTCTCTGGGGTCCCAGGAGTCCTCTGAAAATTTTCCCCTGCCAACTGAGCTTCTGAGGCCATGCCACACTTACCCCATCACACTGAGCAGCTGAGCTCACAGGTCAGAATGGCTCCCCAGGACACAAGGGTCTCTCAGCAGCACTGGGCCCTGGACTGCTGCACCCCCTTGGTGGGCCTGGTACCCGCTTAACTAGCCCTCCACCCTTGTTGTATTTAGCTGTGCACACTGCAAGACCACCAGGTCAACCAGGGCAAGATTCCATCATCAGAATCTGAAACAGACCTGGGGAATGATGAGTAAGTAATAAACATTTGTTAAATCAGTACAAATATATAAATTTGTACTGAGTTTTCTGTGCATGAGACAAGAAAAATGACCCATCTTCTAAAACTCCATCCTATTGTAATTCACACAGACACTCCTGATGACACCACTTAAGACATATGTTTTAGGTTAATTCAAATAATCGAATACTTGCTGATTTTTATTTTAAAAGGGTGAAAATATTAAAATAAGGTATTTCTATGTAATAATATCTTGAATGCATGAAAGCAAACTTATTCTTAAAGATCATATGAACAAAATGTATCAGGTAAGGTATGAACTGATGTCCTTAACATTCTAAGTTATTAGACATACAAAGAGATTGTAAATCATAAATAGTACTCCCAAATTAAAGAGGCTTCAAAAGCCCTTATAGTAAATCAGAAAGCAAAGCCACAATATGAGTGAAAATACCACCTCTTTCTAATTTAGTACTATATTAAGCCAAAAAATATAATACCAAATAAAGGTACATAATCACAGAAATGAAATGCTGTAATTTTAAAAAACTAAACAGTTTTTTGAAACTAACCAAGACCTATTTAAGAAACTCTTAATTGCAGAAAATAAAAAATCTCAAAAAATAAGGGCCAGTGATGTAGCTCGGTGGACTAAGCACTTGCTTAGGTAAGCACAGGGCCAGGGTTCGACCCCTAGCACCACATGCCGCACTGGCCCTGCCACCACGTGCGCTAAGCCAACAATGGAGTCCGGGCGTGGTGCCGCACACCTGTAATCCCAGCACTAGGGAAGCAGAAAATACGAGGATCACTACAAGGTCGAGCTGCACAGTGAGACCCTGCACAAAAAGGGGAAAAAAAAGTTTGAGGAAATAGATGTCCATCTTGATTTAACCATTACACAAATATACACATGTATGAAACCTCACAAATATGAGGTTTAAAAATTTAGAATTTTTAAATTTTAAAACATGGGAAAGCTTAAAAAGTCCATCCTAGAGTTATACCTAGGAATGGTGCTATCTCATATAGCCATTGCAAGAATAAGGACTTGTTTTATATTAATGTGCTTATTTTAAAAACCTCATGCATGAATCATTCTTATTATACTGTCAGAGTATTAAATCCACTGCACTCAATTTATAATATATTAATTTTATGCAGTATCTTCTATTAGTTCTGTATATTCCCAGTAAAGAACTTTAAGCCTACTGAAAACATCCGTGTGTGTGTGTGTGTGTGTGTGTGTGTGTGTGTGTGTGTGTGTGTACTCTGAAGTATTCCCACACTAGAAAATGACAACTAATATACTGTTGGGTAGGTACTGTTTCAGACAACTGATGGGTTTTCATTATTTCAAACATTTTACACTGCATATAATTTGTGAGTATGTTACATCCTGTATTCAAATCCTCCTAACTTCAGTTTGTCTAAAGTAAGGGTTTACACCAGCAGAACAGAGTAAGGCCTCAATCAGAACCTTAAATCAAGAGAGCATTTTAATTTTCCAGCCAGCCTAGGAAGACTAGAAGTACCAAAGACATTCATGTGAACACACAGGCTCCATATTTGGACAGGGCAAGTTTTCTTCCACTTTCAGTGTGAAGTCTCTACCATTTCTACTCTTTCCAAACTAGGACAAGGAAAGAGCTGCTTTTCATGCATGTGAAGGGAAGAATAAAAGATGCTGGAAGTGGAGTCCTAGGGCTCCTCACCTGGACCAGGGGGTATGACTTACAGTGACCCTTCCTCCCCATTCTGGGCTTGGATTACAGAGTGTACACTTCGTGAGCCACAAAGACTTTCCAGAGAGGACCTGAAAAGATGGTAAAACCAAGATGGCTTTTTTGTCCACCTTGCCACAAACCTGGAGACACATCTGTCTGACTCTCAAGCCAGTATCCTCAGTGACTGACCCCAATCTTCCAAGCCTCTTCTATCACTGGAAGACTGGCAATTCCGCCACACCCTATACTTTGGGCCTTGAATACATCTGCAACTTCCACTCATCAAAAAGTAAAAAATGCTAATGCAGGCCATCTCCAATCTTCGCTTCTCATTGTATTATAAAGACTTATTCTCTCTGCAGACCTCCATACTTGCCTTGAAAAATGTCCTGAAACACTGTTCAGGCTACATGAGAATCCACCCTTCTGAAGAACACTATAATCAGTTTTAAAATATTGTCACTCATCTAATTTTACAAAGAGTACATTAGGTACACATTACAGTATTTAAATTTGTTTTAAATCAAAAGTACACAGTAATTTTCCATGCCAAAGGATCATATAGTAATCTTTTAAAATATTAAATATTTATAAAATATACTCTTTCTAAATCCAAGATCAAAACATTGATGTCATTATAATTTTATATTAGAAAACACACAATTATCAAATCTAAGAATTAAACTTTTCAGTGCCCAGCTAGCTCGGTCGGTAGAAATGAGACTCTTAAGAATTAAATTTTTTTTTGGTGGAACCAGGGATTGAATTCAGACCCTTGTGCTTTCCAGGCCATTACTTATTCTTCTGAGCTATCTATCTCCCCAGGCCCTAAACTTTTTTTTTAATTTACCACATTAGCAGGGCTTCTGAAAAACGTATGGTAACCACAACATTTGTGGAATATAGGCACATACTTTCTTGTGCAGAACATAGTGTTCCCTATTTTAATCTGAAAAATTATATAAACAAGCTCATGATTTTATGAAAATTTACCATATTTGTCAAACATATATTAATGACAGATTTCCTCAATGTGAAAAAAACAATGATCTTTTCTTCCATCATAAAACATTGGTAGTTATTTAATCAACTACTTTCCACAGACAAATCAACTTTCCCTTAACTCCAAATTCCCTGACACCCAAATTTGATCTAATTCCAAAGGACTAACACCAAAAAGCACTGATCAGGTATTCTGAACTTAAAAAATAAGCAAGGACAGTTTAAGATTTAAAATATAGACTGAAGCAAAAGCATAAAATTTGATTTAAAGTACAAATAAGAACATAATAAGATTTTAAACTCCTACCTTCCTTTTTACTAAGCCCTTTTTTCTGTAATTTGTCCATGAATTCCCAATATGCTCTCACACTGGGATTCCTAAACTGTATTAAGTGTGTACCTACAGTATTGTAAAAGTAAATTTCTTCTCAATTTCCCATAAACTTTCCTATAAAAAGCAATAAAATTCCATGGTCTGCCTTGCTTTTTCTATTTGTAGTGCAAGTTAGTTAAGAGTAATGGTCCACCCATTCTAAGCAACAGGTTACACTGATGCTCTATCTTCAAAAAAGGCAAACAAGCCATGTAGAGAACAGTACAAATAAAGCAGCTCTCTAAAACTTGAGGCCTTCATAGCTCAAAGAAGCCACCTTGAGATCATAATGTTAAGTGAAAAATCAGACACACAAGCTTAAAAATGGCACAAATTCTCTTATATGAGAAGACAAAATATAAGTAAAGAACAAAATAAGAGAGAGAGGAGAGAACTTTTTCAAATGAAAAAGGAAACAGAAAAAGGGGTAAAGGAAGAAGGAAAACAGGGTTAAAAAAAAGAACTGAAGAAAAAAATGAAACTTAAGGTTTTGCGAAAGGGACTGGACAGGGTGACATGGGAGAGGTGGAATGAAAAGGAATGAAGGTGCACTGCACAACAGAAACTGCACAGCCGCTCACGCTACCCTGCACCAGGCCACTCGGCTTTCCAAGTTTAAGATCATACTACATGAGGGCAGTACACCGAAGAGCAAGAGCAAGCAAAACACATATATTATACACTCATTAGTCACAATGCAAGTGCACAAATAAACTTAGGTTAGTGTCAGGAGACCACACATAAATTACAATACCTGAGATTTAGTGCTTTCCTTTGTGCCACATGAAATGAGTGCCATAAAAAGAGGAAAGGAAAAGATGAATGTTACCAGACAGGCTACATCACATTACATTTGCCAAAATGAAGGCACGTTAATGTCAGGTTAAGAGTGACCACACAGGGCTGGCCACGTACAACGCTCTCCACATTTTTAGCCATGCACTTGCAATCACCTTAAATCACCTGCTAAGTATGTTCCCACACTCTTTAAATCAACTTTCTACCCTCAGCCTCACCCTATACACAATTTCTCATAACATTTCTGCTAAATATTACAAAAAGGCTTAATGCTAATGGTGAATAATTTCATTTAATTATTTTATCATATGGTGTTTAAAATACAAAATAAAATTATGTATTTAGGTAAAATAAAATGTATACAAAATTTGTACCTCCAAAGGAACGATTCAATACTTTGAATTACAACAGCATTGCTGCCAATCTTAATTCAATTAGTTAAAATTAATACCAACATGTCACATACTCAATGAATAATCAAGTTTTCATCCCAGCATGAAATTATGCCCAAAAGTCCTGTTGACCAGATACTGTACAGTAAAAATCCCTTACTAAAAACTCTTATAGCAAATCAAAATACTGTTCATCTTTTAAAACAGAAAGTGGAAGCACACTGGGAAAGCAAATCAATAGTGGGAAGGGGGGCAGGGCAATGCTAGAAAACAATGCTCTCACTTCAGTGTGACAAATTTGAGGGTGAATTTGATCCAATCAACTTCAACAATCAAATTTTAAGTAATACATACTCCCTCTATCTCAGTTTGAAAACTAGTTAGGAAAAATAATTCCAAAGCAGAAGCATACTAATAGTAGGTCAAAATATTATAGGTTATCTGCACTATAAATATGAACAACTCTTTCAGTAAACACTTCCTTCTTCTTCCATGATGCTAAATTAACACTAAAAATATACCTTCTTTAATGGACAATAGTAACAAAAAAACCTTTCATGGGTTTCTCTTTCTTTAAATACCAAGTTCAAGAGACTAACAAAGCTGTCTCTGTGATAAGCAAAGAGCAGCCCTTTCCAAATGAGCTCAATGAAATGATTCAACTGTGAGAGTCATGTTCACTTAAAGGGAACAATGGGGTGGGCAGGTCTGCTGTGGTCAGAATCACTTAATGTTTACATGCAAAGAGCTCTCCAGGAAAAAGAATATATAAAGAGTGGGTATTAAAATAGATTACAGAACAGTCATTTTTAAGTCTACTATTTTCTTTCTTTCTTTTTTCTATTTTAGGACAGGGTGTACAGGGTCTCACTACATAGATCAGACTCCAGGTGATCTTCCTGTTCATAGCCTCCCAAGGGCTGGGATTACAGGTGTGCCACTATGCCCAGTCTCAATCACCATCTCAGCACACCCTGGGGGCAGGGATGGAAAGCCAGGGGATCGAACTCCTACCCCCCCACATTTGCCTAAGCAGGCACTTTAACCCCTTGAGCTATTTGACTGGCCCAAGTCTACTATTTTCAATGTTTCTTGCATTTATATTTATTTATAGAAAGAAAAGAAAAAACTGGAAACTATAAAGTAAGTATGGTATATTTATTTTAAAATTAATTTTACATATAGTAAACATCAATGGTATATATAGGATAGCTTATCTCACACATTATTATGCAAAGGAATGGGGGCAGGTGGTCTAAAGCACCTTCTTAGGCAAGCTGAGGCAGGTGCAAGGACTTCGATTCGATCCCCTTGCACCACATGCCACACCAGCCCTGCCCTCAGGGTGGGTTAAGCCAGCCAAAAAATAAAACAAAGAAATGAGGAAAATAAGGCTCTTAACTGACTTTGTGAAGGTCATGCACAAAACACTTCATTAGCTATGTCATGGTTTCTTCAAATATATAAAGAAATTTATCAAAACTTAAGTAAGTGGCAATCAAGCACATAATAGCATGTAAGGAGCTTTGAATCAACTTGAAATATTTCAGAGAGTCTTCACACTGAAATCTTAAAAATCTCCCCTTCAGAACTGGCCAAGGTGACACACCAGCAATTCTGGCACTCCAGGAATCTGCAGCAGGAGGACAGCAAGTTCAAGACTAGCCTGGATAACTCACTGAGACTCTGTCTTAGAAATATAAAAAATAAAATTTTTAAAGGGCTGAGAATGTAGCTCAGAGTGGAGGTGCTAGGTTCATTCCCCATGGCAGGAGATGGCAAAATCACTTTAAACTCTTTATCTCAACTGACCACATTTTGGACTCTCAGATAATACTTGCACAGTACTATGAAAAAAATATGTAATTTTTAAATACCTAGTATTCCATTAAAAGCCCCATATGGTAATGGGAAAGGGTTCATGACAGGAAGCTAAAGTTCTGTATTAGAGTAGGACAACTCAAAATATACCAATAATAACTGTACACACTTATCCCAAAGCTGATCTTTAGGGATATTTTAGGAAATAAAGTCTTTCACCTCTTATTTCAATGCTTTCTAAAAACTATTCATATCATGTGCTTCCAGAAAAATCTACATTTTGAATATCATACAAAATTAGTCATCAAAAATGAAAATGTTTAATGTATTTTCACCAAACTTCCAAAAAATAAAAAAAATAACCTACCGTATGATAGCCTCTAGGTAAGGGTGGTTTGCCCATTGGGTAAGGGTCCACTGTGTCAATAATCGTTTGTCTTTCACCTTTCTGGTTGATTTTTCTAAATCTTCTTCGAGACTGTCTATGAGAGGCTTGGCGCTGAAAATATTCTTCATTTTCATCCATATAATCCACCTGAAATACAATTTCCAAGACACTTCATTCTCCAAAAGTAAAATTCTACAGAACTATCAGACTCAGAAAGAAAGTTACAGTTGTCCATGCATTCACTGTGCAAACACACTGACAGACAAGCTAACCAGACACATCAAGTATCTCTGAACTCCTCTGAAACAAGCTGGTTTTGAGTAACTTAGCTTTTACAAAGAGGCATTTTCAGTTCCACTCTGTACAATATAGGGAACTCTTGAATTTCCTGTAGTTTCAAAGGAGAAGGATATTTTCAGTAGTTTCTGTACTGACCTGTTAGTAAAAAGATCTCATGGGACACATTACCACACATAATGAAAGCAGCCACCTCACGCACACACACACTCTCGAGCATGCATGTACACACACACACACACACACACACACACACACACACACGATGTATTTGACTAAATGTGTTTTTTTAAAAAAGTTCCAAATGACTCAATCAGAACTGCTAACACGATGACTCAGGGAAAATAAAGATTTCTCTTCCCACTTTCATTGCATATAGCTTTAGTTTTCTTTTTATTATAACACTGCTTTTAAAAAAAAATTCCTCATTTTAAAAATTTTAAAACTCTGATGACTAGATTAATAAAACTTGCATTCAGTTATTCTGATCACAAATCAATGCTAAAATGAGACTATTCATGTGGAGGCCACTTAGCCTCGAAGGCTGTGCTTACATGGGAAAGCCATCAGTTTGTGGAGTATCAAAAAATAATAAGTACTAAGGAGCCAGGGAGATGGCTCAGTGGAATAAGGGCTCCCTGGCAAGCACAAGGGCCTGAGTTCAATCCTCGGTTCCACCAAAAAATAAAAAGTACTAAAGGAAGTTTGAAAATCAAAATTCCTTCAGACAAATAAAAAAAATAGCATTAACAGAAAACAGTGTTTAGAATGCTTTAGGAAACTTTCAAAAACTCCTATCTGCCCACATTTTTTCCCAATACTAAATCTTCAGTCATCACTATCCTATTTTTTCATTTAAGAATACATTTTGTGAAATTGTATAAGACTTGTCAGTAGTTTTGATGAGGAAGTTCTTATTTCTGACAGAATTCTTTCCAGCATCACTGGGAAAACCCCAAATCTTCTCTGAAGATAATTAGAGCTGTTCAGCAAATACTTTCTCAAGCGTGAATAAAGATTCCACTGCTATCTCTATTCAGCTACCATTTCTTTTACATAACAGTTTCCTTCCCAGACTGGCTGCTGGGTGAGGAACGGAGAGAATACCAGCATCAAACCAACATCTGAACTATGAACCCTGCATCTTATTTTTGTCACTGATTTTTTAAAATCAAGGTTCATATTATTGCATCTTAAAACCATCTTAAAACAAAATCATGTTTACAGAGCAAAGAAGACATATGACAGATTTTTTTAAAAATTTAACTAAAAATAATGCCTACTTCAGTATTACATATATCTTAATGTATTTGTAAATCTCAATTGAAATATAAAGATTAACAATGTGATAATCAATTCAGTACTCTGTAGTTCTCTTTCAATTGCATAAAGAAATTCAAGTGATATCCTTACGCTTGAATACTTACCACTGTGATTCACTCAAACTCAAGTTTCCCAACAAATACTAAGAGAACTGAGAGCCTACAATTCAAAGAATCATGTAAATCCCAATTGAATGGCACCAGGCCCTCATCGCTATCAACCCTCTCGTGTCCACACTAACTGAACCCTACGCATGATTACATTCTGACCATAAACTCAAATTCACAGTGCAAGGCTAGGACACAGGTCTAATGCACATATGCCTCATCTTACAAAAATATGTAGACCACTATACATTGTTTGTGAAAGCACCATTCCTTCATGCAAATTTTCAGGAGAGGTGAGGCTTTACAGAAATATCTTACCACAATCATTTCAGAAGGCTCTAGAACAATGCATTCACAGCCCCGCCGAAAGCTTCCTGCAGAACGCTTGCCAAAACTAGAAAGGGGGAAAAAAATCAGCTGAAAACAACCTCAGAGATTTAAAAAATATGAATTTAAGTCAATCTTCTAGACAAACAGACATATTTTTAAAATTGCAGAAAGTATACACTATCTTTAGTCATTCCTAACATAAAAGACAGGGAAATAATCAAATTCTCATCTCAGTCATGTACTTCTTTGGAAAATTCCATGACAATATTTTCAAATTAGTAATGTAGTAAAGGAGAACAAGCATGAATGTGTTTTGTGTTGGTTTGTTTTCAATCATTCTGAGTTAAGTTTTAGAACACTCCAACAGTGATGGGAAATGCCCCAAAGGCAAACTATAAAAATATCCCAAGTATGAAACAGAAGTCATTCTCTTTTACAATTCACTTTTGCTCAAGTTAAGTATTTCTTTCACCTAAAAAGTATAGGGTTTTTTTGTTTGTTTGTTTTAGTTTCAAATCAACTTTCTCTAAATGTTTTAGGGGAAAGGTACATGAAGGCAGTTTTTTCTTCAAAGCTGATTCGTGATGTGTCCCACAAGCTGTCCCTGGTTCCTCCTGCAGCTCACGAAGGAAGCTCAGATGCAGCTGCTCTGTTGGCTGTGTCCTTCTCCAGCCGCTAGCCCAGGAGGGCCCTGGGGCACCCATGTAACCCTGACTGGATCCCTGCTGCCTGCCTGGCCCTCATTCATTCACCATGCCACAAATTCTCTGTTGGCCACCCAGGAAAAAAGTACAGCAGGTTTAGTCTCAAAAGGAAAAAAAAAAAAAAAAAAAAAAACCTTGGGCAATAATAACTATGTTGCTAATTTGTATTTCAACATACTTTATGTATACATTTTAGTAAAATTTTAAAGAAACTTTATCTTTAAGAGAAAAAACTTCTTCCAAAGAACTCTTTTAACTGAGCATTTTCTATGGGAATTCTTGTTCATCCTATAAACATATTGCTACAGTGGTACACAATATTTCCACATATCAGAAATGAAATTATAACCAAAAATTTCCTCACTGAAGAGGAATAAAACAGAAGGGCTGGGGAGATAGCTCAATGGCATGAGCGTCTGCCTAGCAAGCACAAGGTGCTGAGTTCAACCAAAAAAAAAAGGAATAAAACAGGAAAACTATTGTTCTCATTCTGTCATTTGTGTTCTTTGGTAAAGAACCTTCACCACTTTATACACTAAATTATTATAATAATAATTACAAATTATTCATTTATACGTTTACCAGTTAATTTAGTCATCTTTTGTCTGTATCTTTTCCTGCTCAAAACTATTTCTATGAAAATCAAAACCAGGAACATGAGCAACATATTTGAAAAGCTTTTAAAATATTCATATATTCAGCTGGTATGATGGCACACCCCTGAAATCCCAGCACTCTGGGAAGCTGAGGCATTAGTATCCCAAGTTAAGCCCAGCTTGGGTACATAGTGAGATCTTGTCTCAAAAATAAAAATGTTAAGGGATACAGCTCAGCGTGAAGGTCACTGGGTTCACTGGGGAGGGGGGGGGAGTGGACCTAGCTAAAAAAAATATTCATTCACACATACATATTCACACAAACAAATACTAGACTACAATGCTAAAATAGAAAAATTCTGCCACAAAAAACATCAAACATCTTGAACATTCTTTCAAGTACTTTACCACTTTCTCTTTTGGTATACCTCATCTTACTAAAAAGCTTTTGCACATCAAAAGAAATCACCAATAGAACAGAGTCAAAAGAAATCCCATGAAATGGGAAAAAAAAATTGTCAACTGTTCGCCTGATAAGGGGCTTCTATCTAGAACATACAAAGAATTTTTTTTTAAAAAAATCAGACCCCTAAAATTCAAGGAGCCAGTCAAAAAATGGGTATCTGTGATGAATACACACTTCTCAGATGAAAAAATACAAATGGCAAACAAACAATAAGAAAAAATTGTCAACATCATTGGTCATCCAAGAGATGCAAATTAAAACAACACTAAGATTCCATCTCACCTCAGAAAGAATGGATATCAATAACAAACGGTGGATAGGCTCTGGGGAAAAAGAAACTCTTCTCCACTGTTGGTGGGAGTGTAGAGTGGTGCAAACTGTGGAAACCAGTGTCAAATTCCTCAAAAACTAGGGTTTGAGGCTCCATTTGACTCAGCTATTCCCCTCTGAGTATTTTCTCAGAAAAAATAAAAACATCATACCATACAGGTATATGACATCCATATAACAGCACAATTTGTGACTGCTAAATCTTAAAAATAGCCCAAATGCCCACCAACTGAGGAATGGATCAAAAGATGTGATATTTGTATACAATGGAGTATTACTCAGCTATAAAGAAAGATAAACTCGAGGCTTTTATAGGTAAATAGATGCAACTAGAGATCATATCATAAGTGATAATCAAGAGCGGTGTGTGTGAACACTGTACTGTCTCTTTAATATAGGAAGATGAAAGAATCAATAACATCCAGAAGGTATGAGAGATACTGTGAAAGGTAAAGGAATGATTATACATTAATTGTACTAATTCTATTAATTAATTGAAAAGACCTGTCAGTGCTTATATTGTTTATCAACCTTGCATGCCTGTGTCTGATAATCTGAGCCACTACTTTGAAAACAATATGCAATATAATAACTGTTAATTTCCTATCATCTTGCTTTGAAATTCTGTGTTTTATTGTTTTTTATTCTCTTTAAAATAAAGAGTAGAGCCAGCCAAATAGCTCAGTGGATCAAATCTCCTGCAAGCAGGCACAGGGGCCAGAGGTTGGATCCCGGGCCTGCTGTGCCAGCCCTACCCCTGGGGCACACTGAGAGGGAAATTGGGGCACACTGAGAGGGAAATTGAGACTGCTGGGCATGGTGGCGTAGGTCTGTAATCCCAGCTCCTGGGAGGCTGTAAACAGGCAGATCACTATGAGTTGCATCTAGCAGTGAGACCCTGAACACCCTGTAGACCCTTCCCTAAAATAAAAGTAAAATAAAATGAATAAGAACTATATCTTACAAGTCACATTGATCCTTGTAAAATTAAAAGGATCTGAACTTCTAAATACCTTTCTTTTTAATACAATTAAATACAACTAAAACTCCTCAACTCTGATATGCCTAAAGTTTTTTTCTAGTTTCTGAAATCTGCTAGTTCCAATTTAATTTTTTACAATTAGTAGTATAATTTAATGATACACTACAAACCCATGTGCACAGCAGCCAAATTCATAATACCTAACTCTTGGAAGCAGCCTTTATATGTCCACTAACAGATGATTAGGTCAAGAAAATATGGTATTCAGACACAGTGGAGTACTAGTCTGCCACAAAGAAAGATAAACTTGAATCATTCATAGGAAAATGGATGCACCCTGAGACCGTAACGATAAGTGAAATAAATCAGATGCACAAGTTAAATGTCCCATGGTTTCTCTTAAATCAGAAACCCAAAATACAAATATAAATAGAGATGACAGGAAGCAGGGAGCAAGCTCTGTAATCAAAAAGGGATGATTACAGAATTAGAGGGACAGGGTGGAGAGGGGGCCAGGCTGCTGACCCACCCTGTGCTTTATGAAGTCTACTATAAGACCTCAGATCAGAACAAAGTGTTACATCTGGTCAGACACATGTCTCCTTCTGACGATGGTACCAAGGGGCAGAGTATAGTTACAGGCACAAACTATGTACTAACTCCACACAAGGAATGTAGACAGTAGGTATATAAACAGGTACTTAACAAAATAAACACAACTTATTTAAAAAATTAACCTCCACATATTAATAAAATGTATATAATTTAAAACAGAACATAAAATTATACTAATGTACTACCTGGTACAATCAGCAAAAATTTCAGTGTTGTATAAACAAGGTTTAAAAAATAAAAGATACTGCAACTGTCTGACCTGCACAGTGGGCCCCAGGTATGCATGACACACTGGGTAGGTCCATGCAGTCCTTGAGCAGCAGGTTATTAAGAGCAGGTTGGCCAGGGAGAGAGCTCGCTGGGTCTAAATGCCTGCTTGGCAAGTGCAAGGACCCGGGTTCAATCCCCAGTACCACATGCTGTGCTGGCCCAGCACCATACCAGCCACTGAAACTGGTCGCCGTTGTGCATGCCTGTAAATCCCAACATTGGGGAGGCTGAGACAGGAGGATCACTATGAGTCTGAGCTGTTTAGTGAGACCCTACACCAAATCAATCAATCCATCTTTTTAAAAATGGGTTATCTGTACAGTGTCACACTACCGTCACCTATCTGATTGTGTTATATGACCGCTTATAACTCTACATTGAATATTTAGGATTTATTGCAAAATAACATTGAAACCTAAAATCCATGCATGAGGCAGTGGCCACTCCAATACAAAGCATGCAGTCACCAAGTGTGAGGTCCTGGGTACCATCCCCAGCACCACAAGACAACTAATAAACAAAAGTAAAAGTATATGACTGTGAAAAATTTTGCTCCATTAAATCATAGATTGACGCAATTTTATAAACATAATGATTAAATGGAGAGCTTTTTAAATGTCATGTAAAAACTCTACAAATGTTTGTGAATACACATAGGATTTTATAACAACACATGAAGAAAAATAAAAGGACATTCTAGAAAAAGGTCTTTACAAATTTTGGCAAGAGAAAGTGGCAGCATTCTCACAGAGCAACTATGTACAGTACTTATTTATTTTATACCTACCTGACTCCTCACTTTGGAATTTAGGCTGTAAATCATTTTATCAATTATCTTTAGTTCAAAGTAATTACCTCTAGCTCAAAAAAATTTTATAGCTAGGAAGTTGTGCTTTGAGTTACATTTATACTATTATTTGGGGCACTAAAAGTTTACATCCCTAAAATGTGCTATTTAAGACAAAATTTCCAGGGGAGCCTTCCAAGACTCGAGCTTCAGCCGAACTCGAGGTGCTGGAATGCCAAGAATGGCTCAAGGCCTCTGGGCCACTGCAAAGCCAACACTAATTTAGTGGATACACTAACTGGGGAGACAAACAAGAGCAAGGCATTTCAAACCCACAATCCAGAAAGAAGGAGTGGGCATAACAGAGACAACACATAGGTCATGAATGTACACAACCAGGTCTGGGCAAGGACAGGGCTACAGAGCTCCTCACAAAGTTGATTCATTCAGCTGACACCTGGAGCTAGCAGTGTGGTAGGGCAGGGGAAACAAGGATAAGTGCCAGTTAGAAATTTATCAAGTACCCCATACATTTCTGTCAGTTCCTTGAAACAACCCATAACTAAATGAATCACTAAGTTTTTACAAACACTTTTGAATAACTTCCATACAAATAGATTAAAAACTCCATTTCTAGAAAATAATAATTTTTTTAAGATATTAACACAGTAAGCTGCCTACGTAATATAACAAACAATAAATACAACCCTTAACATTATTGATATGCACTAGAATAGAATCAAAACCAAGAAGTACACACATCCATGTAGAAAACGAGATAAGTATTAGGCATGCCATTGCCCTGGCCCTGGAAGAGTTCCTGAAGGGTGATACACAGAACCAAAATGTTCCCTTCCCAAATTAAGGGAACCAAGGAACTTTCTGGAAGACTAGAGGTATTTAATCAAATTTAAAAAAATATCACTGTACATTACAGCATTGGAATGCTGGTATCACTCAAGTTTCTAAAATAATGAATTAAGGAAATTTTAAAAGTAGGCAATTAAAGTATATCTCAGATAGCTTAGAAATATCCCCTCAATCCTCGAGGGTTTCAGAAAAACTGGAAATAGGGTTTAATACAAAGCTTGTGACCATACTCCATTCCCTGGTAACACTGTCAGAAACAATTAGTTCTAACAAACGCAACACTGTTACTGTCTTATAACAGACTATATAAAGTGATACAAAGAATTAACACAATGTATCAAAATTTCAACAGACTTCTCTACCAAAGTGGAAAATCCGTATCCTCACATTCATCTGCAATTTCAAGAGGTCTTAATTATCCCAACTAATATTAAAATCAAAGGACATACTTCTCTAATAATTACTACAGAGCTACAGCAATCAAAGCAATGTGCTGTGGTAGAAGTGTAGACACTGAGGCCAAGAATGGGACTGTGAGCATGGGAATAAACCTGCAATCCCTGGCTCACCACTTTAGCCAACAGCTCCAGGCAGACCCACAACACCAGGAACCATCTCCACAACAAGTGGTGCTGCAGAGTCTCAAGTTCCTCAAGGAAAGCATGAAGCTAAATCTTCTTTTCTGTCACAGACTGAGCAGACTCAAGAGAGACCATTAACCACAAAAATTACAGAAAAAACCCGCAAACCTTCATGATCTTGGATTTGGCAATGGTTTCTGAGATATATAACAACAGCATGAAAGCAAAAGCAAAGACAGACAAATTGGATTCTATCAGAAATAAAAGTACATTGGAGGGTACTATCAAAAAAATGATAGGGAGAAAATTTGGAAATCACCTAATAAAGTCTTAATAGCTAGACTCTATAAGGAATTCCTAAACTGAAAAACAAAAGACCACTCAACTTTAAAGCAGCAAACAAGCTGGGAGTACAGCTCAGGGTAAAGTTTGCTTTGCATGCAACAGTCCCTGGGTTTCCACTCCAACATCACCAGAAAAAACAGAAAAAAAGGCCTTAAGTGACATCTCACCAAAGAAGAGATGTACATGGCCAAGAAGCAAATGAAAACCTGCTCAATATCCTTAGTAATTAAGATACAGCAAATCAAAACCAGAGCAGCATCCTACCTTACACCTGAAACTAAGTATGAATGAAATACTAGGATGACTGCAATACTTCAGAAAGGGAGGGAGGGATAAGAGAAGAGGGAAGAGTATGTGGAGCATGTTCAATGGTGCATTCACTATAGGACAATTCGTTAATAAATTACATGCAGAATTACCAGAGGACCAGCAATTCCTACCCAGATAAATATTCAAAGAACTAAAAATAGGGGCTCAAAGTATTTGTAAACAAATGTTCACTAGCCGATAGCCACAGCACAAGGAAACAACCCAAGTCCACAATAGGTCAACAGATTAGCACACTATGATACACACGTACAGTGGACTTACTCCAACCTCACAGACGGAAGAACTGACCCACACACCCACAGGGTGAGCCCCATAGACATTATACTAACAGCAACAAGCCAGTCACAGAAGAACAAACGCAGAAAGCAAAGTAGAAGCTGCCTAGCTCTTGGGGGTACAGAGGTAACTTCAAGGTCAAATTTCTGTTTGGAATTTAGGAAAGTTCTAGAAACAGGTAGAGGCCTGGATGCCCAACATAGTGACTGCAACCAATGCTCTTGAATCACGAGTCACTGGCAAGCACACATCCTAACAAATGCAAAGTGACACTGGCTGCAGCCACAGTAAAAAGCCTTACCAGACAAACTATCAGAAAACAATTACTTTGCTGGCTTTGAGTTTTTTCGCAAATGTTTAAGTCTCAAGTAACAGAAACTGCAACTCTATCTTGAACAAAGAGCAACCTTTAAGGACACAGGAAGAACTAAGTGTAATGTGTACAACCCTACCTCTGATTAACCCTGAAAGTATCTGTTTGCTGCAGTCTTTTAGTAATGAAGTTCTAAGGATGTCTGGGCAAGAAGCAGGAAGAAAGTGAGAAAGCAAACAAACATGACAAGCATTTTGTTGCTACTGTTATTGTTTTGACAGGGGGTCTCTATTACATAGCTCAGGCTGCCCTGAAACTTAAGACCCTCCTGCTTCAGCCTGAGTGCTACAATCACAATGTATACTCACCATTCTCAGCTAATACAACCAATAATTTAAATGAGTGCTCTTAAGAGTTAAGTACACCTACATTTTCCTTCTACTTGATGTTAACCTTATTTTTCTTTATCCATTACCACATATTTAACCTCTCTCATACACACATACAGGCACCTTCTGTCACACTATTTTGTTCCTCTTCTAAATTCTCACTGGACCTACCATGCTAAAACGTGGAAGCAACAATACCACCATTAATTCTGTAATCAACAGCTTATGAAAAAACTCACAGAATACAGTCCCTATTCTGAAGTGGTCTGCACTCAATGAAAGGTGAGCACATACCAAGCTGTGATCTGACCACAAGCTGAGAAAGGAGCTTCACTGAGAACTGACTTCACCATGACAGGCTCAGTGAGAGCTAAAGAGAGAAAACAACAAATCAGCATTTGTAATTCAAAAAGCAGCTCAAACTCAGCAGAACGACAAGAGGACATCAAGGGCTCAGGCTGAGCCTGAGCAGGCCAGTTGGCTCTCTGCACACCACCCTGCCAGGCAGCTACTGTCAGACTATGCTGAGGGAGCATTTTGCTTCTTTGAAACAGTACTCTTGGACTACACCAGTGTTCTAAACATCGACTCCTTTATTTTTAAAAATACAGCTTACTTTTTAACTTCAAATTAAAACTTGAAAATGTACTCCAGTGTTCTAGCAGTTCCACTCTTATGTGTGTACACAAGGCACAAAAATGAATACACATGAACTGCTGCCTTTCAAAAGCAAGTGCGTTATCCATATGACTTGGATACCTAAATGTACGCTAGGCCTCATTTAGTAGATATTCGCCTTTAAGTGCAGGTCATAAAGTCGAAAGAATGTGGCAAGAGGCAAAATCATGGTATATACATTTTTATAGTCTTCAGGTTCATGTCTGTCAATCTCTTGACTTTCTGCTATCTCAAAACATATGAGGCAGAATATGAAAAGACCTCACGTAGCCAGCAGGTGGACTATTCCCATACTCCTGTACTCCCCCTGCAGTGTGATTAACTAAAGAGACTCAACGAAAACAACACATCTATATTCTCATTCCCATTAAGGTTTTGACAATTTTATACAAAAAAATTTAAGAGTTCAGAACTCTAAAATAATTCTTAAAATTGAGGTCAATTATAATACATTAAGTTGAAGAAAACTAAGTTAGATATTTCTACAGGTACAAATAGTATAACTTAGTAGTGCCAAAAATATGCAGACCAAAAATGACTGAATAATCTTTTAATGTAAAATAAACATTTTAATAACCTGATAAACTTTCCCTCAAGTTCAAGAGTCTCAAACTACAATGTCCCAAACACAGTCTCAGTCTCCATGAATACCCACAGGTCTGCTGCACACACTGTAGGTGTGGTAAAGCCAACCCAGCCCTGCCAGTGCACCCCCTACCCCAAGGGCCTGGCACCTTCTCCCAGTGTGCGTGTGACACTCAGCACAGAGGCTTCCCCTGTCAAGTTCCTAACCTCACCCTTGGTACAGACCTCCATGTTCTCATGCGTCAGAACAGCTCCACAGAACACAACTGTACAACGTTGGAATGTAAACTTTCTCAGGCCTAGCGAGAACATGTGGTACAGTGTTCCAGCAGGCAGCCCTAAATTACAAAACACACTCTCAGATGTCTGTTTGGATACCTTTATTTCTGACAAATCAGTCACTAAATCACATTTTCCTTCATAAAATCTAAGTAACTAGAGTGATGCTTCCAAACCAAAACTAATTTATTTGCTTACAACTTAGTAGAACATTGTTCACGTGCCACCCTCTTGAGCTATGACATTAGCAGTTAGATTAGGAAAAATAAAACTAAAACAAGTTGCTACTGAAGCCATCAATTTCATTCTTAAAGTTATCAGAATATACATGAATACATTTTAATGCAAGTGTAAAAGGAAACCAGAGTAAAAAGTTTGTCATTAAAATTATTTTTTAATACTCTGGCTTCACTCAACTAGTTAAAAAAAAAAAAAAAAAAAAAGCTATTTAAAACAAAATCATCACACACCAAGTATACACAAAAATTACAGGTATGTATGCATCCTGTTCCTAAAGAAAAGACTTTAACATGCAATGAATCAGAAAAACAGTAACAGGAACACTTCAATTGTAAGCATTTCTACATTTCTCTCAAGGCTCATATGAAGTTTCTAACATTCACTGATGACAGGCTCTGCTCCTCTGCACAGCGACCTCAGCAAGAATGTGACCTAGCAGCTGTAGGTCCTGGCGCCCCTATGCTTTTCAGCAGACAGCTGCCTGTGTAACCAATAGAGAAGGGGCTGACCTGGTGGTGAATCTCACCTGCCCAGTCTCCAGCGCCCCCGTCCTAGTCACTGTCCCATCCCACAACGCGGCCCTCCTCCTCCTCCTCTTCCTCCTTCTGGGGAGCTGCCTTTGCTCTCAGCTTCGTCGCCCTGCACCCCCATGGCCCGCCGGCCCAAGGAACCCACAAGGCTACCCGCCGGAGCCCACATCCCTCCCAGGGCTCACTTCCTGTCCACAACCCACCCACCTCCCTGGGCTGCAGAGTGTCACGAGAGCCGGATGGGCGCTCCGTCTGCATTCCAGCCTCATGACCTCAGCATCTGCCTGACAGGCTCATTCCACTAACTCATTATCTACTCTCCCAAAGTCAAGGGCAGAAGAGAAATCTGCAATGACTGCTCTCCTAGGAGGCTTCAAGGTCAAATGTTCAGATGTACTCCCAATGGAATTTTGTTATTAGAATTTCCAATACCATGATAAGAACTAGTTGCTCTCCATCAGAAAGATGCATATATATATATATATATATATATATATATATATATGTATGTATGTATGTGCAAAGACACACAGAAGAGAAAATTTCGATAAAGAACAAAGCTGGTATTCTCATAACATATACTTGATTTCAAAATTTACCATAAAGCTGCTCAAAGGAAATCACTGTGGTGTTAGCTAAGAACTGACATGCGAGCAACAAAACAAATTCCAGAACTAGATCTGACCAAGTATTGTTATAGGTTAAAATTTTTATAATCAAATCAATAACCTTAAAAAATGTCCAAAGCAATTAATTCAGTTGGTTAAAAATGGAATCAATGAACTTAACCCCCATACCAGAAAAAATAAGTCAAAATGCATCTCAGACCTAAATTTAATAATATTAAAAACTGAAGTTTCAAGAAAGGAAAAAAATTTTTTGCAAAATATGTTCGACAAAGGACTTACTTTCAGAGTATATAAAGAACCTTTACAACTAAAAATTAAGACAGTCCAATTTTTTGATACATTAAAAGTCTTAACTGGTGCTTTACAAGAAAAATATGCATGGTCACACAAAGACAAGCTCAGGTAAGCAGCATCACTCAGGGCTAGAGCTTTTACCAAACACGCACAAAACTCTGGGTTCAATCTTGAGGAAGACAAAGAAAAAAATCAGTATCAGTCTTCAGAGAAAGGCAAAATACAACCATGGTGAGAACCAGGCCCAGGGGCCGGAGAGATGGCTCAGTAGAATAAGTGTTTCCCTGGCAAACGCCATGGTCTGAGTTCAATCCCCTGTTCCGCAAAAAAAAAAGAAAGAGAACCAGGCCCAGAATAGTTAAGATGGAAAGGGTTGCTAACACTGTGTTTCAGGAGATAGGGAGTAACCAGAGCTCTCATCAAACGCTGGTATGAAGGCAAATGCTTCCACAACTGTGGAAAACACAGAAGTTCCAAGAACAGCTAAATGCAGCTTTCAACCTGCCAGTTCCACTCCAAGATCTTTATTAAGAAGCAACAAAAACACACTGCACAGCCACAGAGGCTTGAGAATGTTCAGAGGCCAAAACAAAAGATTGATCCAAACTATTACATACACATGAATGTGTTGTGAACAATCAATACTGCCTCATCAACAAGATCCAATGGGATCTGTGAAATCTGCAGCTGCTTTATATAAGGACAGCACCCTGACCACATGCTGCTTTACAGAAGGGTTGACACTGTCCTGCACCACTTGCCAAGGTATGCTAAGACAGACTTAGTATTAGCATAGAGAACAGTAAAACTGTGAAGTTGCCAAAGTCTATTACCTGCTGATACAATTGTAACTCCAAGGTTCCCCCTCCTGTTTCCTCTACCTATTCCAACCTCCCTGCCCTCCATACGTGTCACCAATCGTTCAAGGGTCCAGTATTCTGGGTTACCCTTTATGTCCCTTGCTGTGCCCCAACTAACATGGTCAATAAACATATACCCAACATCCATCGCCTCCTGTCAGTCTGACACCCACCTACCTCATTCCCAACATACTAACTGCACCTGTCAAAGCCACCCTCACTCAACAGACACACAAGTTCAAATCAATGGAACCACCTTAGACTCCTCTTTGTAACCTTCTGCCAGCACATTCCATCTCTTGGTCCTTCCTTCCACATCTATTCCCACTAAAGGAAGCACAAGCCACACTGGCATGGCACACCAAGCCCACTGAGGCTGCACTCCTCTCTGTGGTCTTGACTTCACCCCACCTTCCAAGAATCCTCTGTACTGATAGCCCTCAGTGGTTAGACACATCTGTCTACAAGTCATGAGCCTGGCTCTCAATTCAAATCTAACCGAGGGTGTGCTTGTAAGAATTTACAATGAAGGAGTCTTGGCTCCAGCATAGAGGGACAGAATGGAAATCTCTGGGGCCCACAACTCTGTGTTCTTTACCCGTGCTAAGCCATAAGCTTCCAATGACTAGACCGGCTGGGAAACCTCTGCCCCAGGCAACTGCCTTGCACAGTACTGCCCCATGTCAGCTTCTAGGCATCTTCATTTCCAAATACAAAGACTCTGCTCTCTCCAAAGTAATGTCAAGTCACATCCTTAAGAAAAATGCTTACTTCTTGATCATGAATGGTAACGTTTCTCTACTCTGTTTCCTTTATACTCTGACAGAGAATCAATGAAAAAAATCTATTTTGGCCACAAAAATGCAACCATATACAAGATTTAAATGTTTAAACGGTTTCTACAACATACAAAGACTTTTAAATGTGTAAATGGGATAAGGCTTATGAAACCAGAAATACTTTCTTCATAGACAACTAAGTCTATTTCCAAAATTATGTAAGTTAAAAAGCAAGCACTAGAAACAAAGTGAGTGGCAAACTAAAAGTTTCATAATTCTAAGTAATTGTTATTTTAAATTATATAAACTATGGTAACAAGAAAACCTTCACATAGGTCTCATATATATTTTGGGTGAAATGTATCTAACGAAAACAGAGTGTTTAACTTATTTGTAGCATTTATCTGATTTTTTAAAATTAGCTGAAGATCTAAAATATATCAAATTCATCTTAATGAATTATACACATTAACATGCTAAGCAGTTTATAGCTATAAAACATGAATAAAGTAAGCCATCAACAAAAGATAAAGTAAAAATTATCCTGGAATATTTGAATAAAAAATTTAGGTGAAAGTATGACTTTAAAACACATGTTTAATGTTTATACCTCTATGACTACAAAGTATTATTTAATGCCATAAATTGTATATTTCATTGGAAAAAGGTAAAACTCTATAGACACATAAGTGTTAGTAAAAGTGAGAAACATCTAAGAGACCACAGTATTTTGAACTTACACTTCAATATTCTAATCAGTAATATTAAGCAATTTTAAAACTCATTTAAATTCTTAAAATAAAAAGCACTAGTATACATATCTAAGCTATTATTTTCCTCCACTTATTTCCACTTATGCTTGTAAACAATTTACAGTACCCTGCAAAAAAATTAAGAATATAATCACTTTAGAACTCAAATATGTTATTTTTAAAATATACACCTAACTCAATTCATGATAAAATAAAACACAGGTTCCCAGAACTAGAATCGGAAATCTCTACTTGAACGAAGACACAGTTTACTTTCTATGTTAATCAGTCTTAACAGTACCCTTAACTCTTGTAATTTCCTGTAGTGTCCCTAACAGCAAGTGTTCCTTGAACAGAAGTACACTGGGTTGCCTGTACTCTTCCTCAAAAATAACTGTTATACAAGTAACTTCCTTCAAGTGTAGCAGCAGATAAACACATAACAGAGAAAAATAGTATTGCAGTATTTCATTAACATACACTCTGGGTTTTAAAACCCTTATGAAACATGAGATTTATTTCCGTAAGAGAAATGCAAACATCCCAGCAAATTAGGGCTTCCAAGATGAATTGTCACACATTCATTTATACCACAGATTGTGTACCCCCAACTGAAAAGTTCAAGCATCAGGTGACCCGTGACTGCACCCACCACAGACACAAAGCTGAGTGACAGTCACTCTTTGGGTACTTACTCGGTCAAGACACCATCAATGCCAGAGTGCCAAGAACTACAAAGCCTTGTATTTAGGTGCAGAGCACATCTGTGATGCTGTAGTTATAGAAACCAAATTCCCAACTTGATTCCGCAACTGAACTCTCTCTCTAGAGAATAGTTTTCCTCTGTGTGTAAGGTTAGCATCACCTCAGCAGATGATTTGAAAAGGTAAAGAGCGGTGTAAACAATGATGATAGGCACACTGCTTCCAGGATAAAGCAGAAAGTACAATTGACATCCACAAGAGCTATTCTTATACACCCCACTGTCCCTACTTATGCATTTCACCTGAGTCTTTTACAGATTTATTTTACTTCAAATTTAAAACATATATTTCAATCAAATGCAACTACATTTTCTGTTTCAACTCTTCTATTCCTTAACTAGCCAAGTTCACATCTGTCCTTGGACTCTTTGCCTCCCGTACGACTCTTCCTGGCCACTTCCTAGAAACCTGTCATCCGCACCTTTGCCCCACAAGTCATGGGAAAATCTGGACTTGAGTCCACTACAGGCAGAACCAGCTGCAGAGGATGGAAGGCCCTAGGCAGCAGGCTGTGGGAGTGAGCTGAGCAGGGCTTGGGGAGCAGTGGCTGGCACAGCAGTGTGTGGAAACACTGTGAGAATGTGACCAAGAACTGAAGAGCAGGACCAGAGGAAGCTGGCTGCCCTCTCCAGCACCCCCACTCCTTTCTCCTCCTCAAAATCCACTTCCATATTGCTGGTTGTCTTGTTTTGTTTTGCTTTGTATTTAGTACACAATCTACAGGGTCTCACTATGTAGATTAGACCTGTAGTGATTCTCCTGTTTTCAGCCTCCCAAATGCTGGGAGTGTGCCACACCCAATCTCAACTGCTGGCTCAGTGCACCCCAGGGACAAGGCGAGCGTGCTGGAGATCAAACCCCACTGCTGCACTCTGCCCAAGCAGGCACTTTAGTCTGCTGAGCTATCTGGCCAGCCCTAAAACTGAAGAAGGATTTTTTTTTCCTAGCTCAGGCTACCTACCTTAATGGCAGGTGAGGCCCAGCTTGTGGAACTAGGAATTGAACTGCAGTCCCTTGTGCCTAATTGAGTTTGCCCAAGCGGGCACTTTTAACAACTGAGTTAACCCACAAGCCCCTATGTTGCTGTTCTTTAAGCAGGGCACAATCCACTGCAGGATGTCAGCTCATATGTCCCAGAGTCCTGGAGACCTGACAATGCCCTGGGCAGAGAGCAGATGTTCCTTGGGGGAACCTGATATGGACAGAAGTCAGCTTTTTCGCTCTTTTTGTTTTCCTTCTGCTTCCAACTTCTAATGTTGTCATGATAGCTGGAGCTCAGTCATACCCTGTGACAGGAACTAAACTTGGTCAGGAAGCCAGGTGTTGGCACAGGTAGAAAAGAAGGGCAAGGGGAGCCTGCAGCCTTTTTCACTGGGTAGCCACCAACCATACCATGGCAGGCATCTACCACCCGCTCTTCCAAAAGAGAAAAATCACCCCCTGCTCTGTTCACACCCAGAAAGCTAACTCAGTTAACAGCGAGAAAGCTGCTACCCACAGGGCCCCAGGCCTCTTCCTCTCCATTCCCCCTCCTCTCCACGCCCCCACAGCCTACTATTGTATATCTTCATTTTAAAGAAACAAGCCCCTCCTTCAAACTTCCCAAGTTCTAGCTATGACTCCCCGCCCGCCCGCCCGCACATGTGTCATCCTCTTCACAGTGACAATTGAGATAGACATCTTCTCATCTTCTCTTCTGCCAGGTCTTACATACCACTGTCTCCACTGCTGACCTGCGTCCTGCTCTAACTCCAAAGGTTTCGTCTTTTAGGTTCACCCTCCAGAGTCCAGCACCAGACCATCTGACCCCTTCCTTCCTGAGACCTTTTCTACAGCTCAACCCTGATGGCTTGTGAGAAGGGTATCTAACCTAAAAGGATGACTGCTTTCTAAACCTGTCATTTTGTTCTGAAAACCCACTGCCAATGAGTGTGCAGTAAGTAACAACAGAAGAGGGAGGGGAAGTGGTCAAGTTCTAGAGTGTTAGTCCTCACATAAACTCACACAGGAGTTCAAGTAAATGTGTGCACTTTACCCCTATCATAGTCATCCATAAAAATGTTTATAAGTGCAGATCCAACCTAATTGTTAAGATAAAGCAGAACTTTTCTTCGGAGGCTTCCTACCAATCTTCCTCACAGAATAACTGCAGGCTGAAATCACAAAAGCACTTCAGCGACAGCCCCTTGGGCTGGGAGGCTGCTCCCATAACTGATTAACCTTCCTAATTCTGCCACTATCCACTGAATTCAGGCATTCCAAATATAAACACTGTTAATACTTTAGGGTTTCTCTTTAAAAAAAAAAAAAAAAAAAAAAAAAATTGAATAATACATTCTGCAAAGAAAAAGCTTCTAAATATCTTACATATCATTTAATCTCCTAAATTTGTTTTCCTTTCTATGTAAGAGAGGTATATATGATCAATATAAATTCTTTCTAAAACTCAAAGGACAGTTTTAAGATGATTTCAACTTGATTTTGTTTTTCCCTTCTGTGCTTATTTGCACTCACACTGCTTCAATTTTGCTAATACCTGGCAGCATTAGCCTGCACTATGTAGACCCACTTCACCTCCCAGCTTCAAAACACCCGGCTCATACTTCTGCTACAAACATCTGCAGCCAACACATCCTCCAAGCCCACACTCCACAAATCATCTTTGCTCATCACCTTTCTACGGACACAAGTGAAGTCATTTCAAGTAAAACAACTTTAAAAATTACTCTATACAAATTGTTTCCTGCTTCAAGAATGCAAACTGTTGTCTGAAGTAAGACTTTAACTCCCAGGGCGACATTACATATAATAACATAAAATACAAGGACAGATCAAACTAATGAACATTAAAACTTCAAAACCTTACAATAAAAGGCAAGGAATGGTGGGATAACTGTGTTCAAAACATATACTTTAAGAGGAATTCAAGGCAATGTCTTCTGTAGTGCATTTTTTATGTTCACTATTTTTATCACATTTTGTATATAATATTACAGCTACTTGTACAAATTTCATAGGCTAAAGACTTGATAAATTTCTAATATACTTAAAACTCATAAAAAATATCTGCATCACTAAAATTGCTTAAGTAGAGAAGAGTAAGCTGTCACTTATGACAGCCATGTAAGATTTCAGGACCATAAGTGGTACAAATCTTAAGGAACAGTATTCCTGCCTGTACAACCCAAGTACCAGGTATATCACCAAGCAACCCTCACCTATCTAAAATGATAACAAAAGTTTTTTTAAAAAAAGACAAAAAGAAAAGCATAAAATGCTATCTTAAATGTCAACTGAGGACAATAAATCTAACGAATCTGGAAGCCAAATGACAGATTTTCTGCAATATATGTCACCCTTCTTATCTGATAAAATCATGTATCAAAATGATTTCATAAAAATTAGCAAAACACATGAAAATGCTGAAGATTCTGTGACTACAATAACTGCTCAAGTGAACCAACACGGGCTGCACTGCTGAGCATGCCTGGTTTATTCATTTCATAAGCTGCAATCAACTTCCAAGCTGTGTGATAAACACATGGTAAGTGTGTAAAAACATCTATGAACAGCTGCTTTATAAAACTGGTAGCCACACACAGTAGTACAAACCTGTAAGCCCAGCACCTCAATTTCAAGAAGAGCTCAGGATACACAGTGGGATTAAGGCCGGCATGCAAAGCACCACTGATTCAAAACATCAGCAGCTCTGAGCTGACAGCAACATCTAGTCTATATTGAAATTCAGTGTTTTCTGGAGAGATAAGTATCTATGAATTACAAATGTCATATTTGAGCACAAAAGCAGCAGGCTGCTTCTCTGTCATTACAACAATCTCAGAATTATTACTAGGGCAACAGTCCCTAAGAAAATAAACAAGTGGGCAGCACAAATGTCACCAAGGGCAACTGCGAAGGAGCTGCCTATATATAGTGCTGGCTGGTCACTCAGACCAAAATACTGTTCCCTCATCCCAACACAGTACCAACTCGCAAACACCTGACCTCCAGCCAGCCACAGTAGAACTTACATCATCTTTTAAAATAATGAGACCAGAGCCCATCCTTCTCCTGCAACAGGTCTGAACATGCGTGCACATCCTCCTGCTCCAGAACAGCAGTTGTCTGAACAGAAGCTGGCAGAAGACACCAGCTGCCACAGCCTATGGATGGCTGCAGTTTCTGCAACAGACACTGCAGCACCAAGACAACAGTGGAGGCACTGGCTAGGGCTCTTTCCACAACGTGTAAACCCCAAATCACATTCGTTACCCATGATTTATAATAACGATTCAAAAAGTACTTGTTATCCTATATGAATTGTAGAAAGTTCAAAGAACTGGTCGTTAACTGAGCATAAAATGCTATGAAGAGTAAATCTTTATAAGGAATTTTAAAAACAGGAGGCAACATGCACACATGCACATTGTCTTTAACTCATATGTAGAAGTCCACTTTTAAATACTGTTTGCCTATACTTTCCAAGTTCAAAAGTACATACTCAGACAGAACCGCCAAGGGCAAAGTAGTAAGCCACATGGGAAGGAGAGAAGAGCACTTCACTTTCCATCCCTTTGGGAAACAGGAACTCCTAGAATTATAGAAGCTGGTCCACACAGCCATCCAGGCCTTCTAGGTAAATTTTAGGAGTACAAATGTCCTACACCACCCAAGTCTAACCATAAATTGCAGGACTGATTGATTGTTTGATTGATTGTATTTTAGTACAGGGTGTTACTACCCAGATCAGACTCATAGTGATCCTCCTGTTTTTCAGCCTCACAAGTGCTGGGATTACAGGCATGCGCCACCATGCCCAGTCTATGGCCATCTCAGCACACTCCTGAGGCAGGGCCAGCATGGCACACCTCATTCCCTACATCTACCTAAGCAAGGGCTTTAATCTGCTGAGCTATCAGGCTGGTCCTAAAATGCAGATTTTAGTGCCTCAAAAGAGAATGGCAACATTAGCAATTTGACACACACTAAACATTTAAAACAGTGCCTGGCAAACTAGAAGCACTACAAAAGCCTTAGCTGTTTTGTTATCCTCATCTTATTGCTATCACTACTACCACTGCATCTGTCCCTACCTCTATTACTATTATTATTGCCACTACTGATCCCATTCTCACATTATAATGGTCATTACTGCTATTGAAAGGAACAAACAGGAAATGTAAAGTCCCTCCTGCGTGAGGCCTTTTTCCAAAATGAAGAGCACTCACCAATCTGACCTGGGAGATACAGAAGGGAATGGTAAGAAAACCACACTGATGGTGGTGGTGGCCATGACAGTAATGCCTGAGTTCCACTAGGGGCTCTTCCCCAACACCCTCTCATCACCATTCTGGCCCCTGAGCCCAACCAACACCCTGTGTGGTCACCCAGGCCATCTTGTCTCCAATCTAAAACTCCTCCTCATGGTCTCATTGATTCTATTTATAAAAACTGCTCACATCTTTAAAATAGATTCTTAACACAACCCTAATCCATTCAGAACTACTAACCCAGAATATACATAATATTTTATAGGAGTTAGGTAATAAGGAATGCTGTAAATGTATTCAAATTAAATATTTAATAATAGAAAATAAAAATACATAAAAAAATTTTAGTCCAAATAAAAATAACTATTTGTTTAAAAAAAACCCACAAAATTAGGAGGAAAAGACAACGCCCAAGTCTCAGGAGCCTATTGGGTACAGGCAGATCCCCAGCAACCACAGATGCTAAGAAGGCACTCCCACCTTCCTGGCTGAGCCAAGCAGGCTGCATGCTGAGGAGGTCAACAAGATGACACCACATGTAATCAAGCACTGTAAGCAGCAGGCCCAAGAGACATACATCAACAAACAGTCAGCATATAATGCCCAAGTCTCACAGAGAGAGAAGCCAAGAACCTTGGAGAGCAGACGCTCCATGACAAACAGATGCATACACTAGAGGCTAGCCTGTGTCTCTCATCCAAGGGCCCGGACCGCCTTCCTGGGCTCTGTGCAGAGGTGTGCAAGGCTGCCTCCCGTGAGAGGCTCTTCTCTTTCTCTACCTCTACCTCAGCCACCCGGGGTAAATGAGCGTACCCTAAAACAGCTGACATGATCACATAATGGGTTAGCATGACACCAGCAGGACTCTCCTCTGCAAAGAAGGCAGAAATAGTGCTTACAGGATAACGTATGTATTTCTTGAAGATTTACACATAACAGCCCCAAGTACTACCTTGCTTTTTATCAGCGCAATAGTTCTGCAAAAGCTTTCAAGCTCCATGGATCACTGTGGAACATCTATACAGTACCTGCTTCTTGGGAGAAACATGGACTCCTTAATGAACACGGAACCAGACAGCAGGATGTACCAGCAGGTCCCAATATCATCCGGACTGAAAAAGAAAAGGTCATAGGATAAGAAGACGAGCTGCAACAACAATGGAACAAATTTACACATAGTAAAGTACAGTTCCAAATTATTTATAGAACTGTGAAGAACAGTACAAAATATACAAAAGTAGCACTGTTCAAGTACTAGAACCACTTTACAAAATTATGTTTAACCCTGAAGTAAGCTATGTATTAGCATTGTTAAGTATTTTAAATTTCTTTATGCCTCTATAGCACCTACCATTCCAAGTTTTATCCTAAGTTTTCTGAACAGGAAATATTTTCACTTGCTCCATGAGATTAAAAAAATACAAAGATCAGAAGTCAATCCTCCCACTCCTCTGCTCCCTGCCAAGTCCCCACAAAGCTCCAGCACATGAGGTGTGTTTCTCTGAGAACACCCTACTTGTGCACCCTTGTGGACTTCCTCAGGACTCAACTCAGCAAGCCCAGGCAGGCCCCGCACACTGTTGCTCCCTGGTGGCCACCCCTGGACCTGCTCTGTCCTCTGGAGGCACATTTGCCAGCTGCAGAGCATCCCCTATGCTAGCTAGTGTACAAACAGGTGAATGAACCTACAAGGAGCACTCCTGAGCATGCAGTAGCTAAGGAAGGTAAGCCTCAGGGCCAGTGTGCCACAGTGCGGACCAGCATCTTCCAGGTCCCTCCACTGTCTCACTAGAGTACCCTGCTATGTTACCAAGAAATGCTGAATGGGGGCCGGAGAGATGGCTCAGTGTTAGAATAAGCACTTCCCTGGCAAGCACAAGGGCCTGAGTTCAATCCCCAGTTCCACAAAAAAAAGAAAGAAAGACAGAAATGCTGAACAGCTTCTGACTAAAGGCCTTTCTGGGTGCTCAGAACTCCACGGTAAACACACCCTGCCCATGCAAAGCCCAGGTTCAGGTCCTCTGGAGACGAGCACCCTGGAGAAGAGCCAATGAACCATGTGAGTGAGAGCCCACGACCCAACAGCAAACAGCCACAGGCTTCCAATAAACTGTGTGCTAAAATATATCATTTTGGTTTAATTTTATTTTCCCTTTATTTTTCTTATTGTAAGAGATTATTTTTCTTATGTTCATGAGACATTTCTATTTTTATAAATCCAGTTTGTAACTTTTAACCCATTATAATTAACTGTAAGGTTTTCTTTTCTAGGAACACAGCATGAAAATCCCTTTGGCCAGTGTTCACAGCCCCACTCTCACACTGCAGGTGTGCTGCTGTTCTTCCTTTTACCTGGCCTCTCTCCCAGTGAGCAGTCTACCCTCTGACTTCATTTGTGATGCTTCAAATAAGTCATTGGTAAGATGACTTATTTTGAAGTTAAGTTTGTCAAACTAACTAGAGCTGGGATACAGGCTTAACTCATAAAAATAAGAATCCCAGAAGTGGGCTCATGGGCAACCCTCTCAGACCCCTCCCATCTTTCAGAGGCTTGTCCTATTCCCCAGTTAATTCTGCTACTTTAAAAGGAGAGGGGAATAGCTCAGCAGTCTAAGTGCCTGCCTGGTAAGCACAGTAACCTGGGTCACCAGCACCATGTGCCATGCTGGCCCCACTCCAGCCAGCCATGGAAACTGGTCATGGTGGTGCAGGCTTGCAATCCCATTGCTCAAGGGTGCTGAACAGGAAGATCTGCATCATGAGACCCTGTACCCGATACGATACGATACGACACGACACGACACGACACGACACGACACGACACGATACGATATGATACGATACCCACACCGAAAGCCCCAAGTCTAGCCCCTGCTCCCCAGCTCTTCCGGAAGCCCTATGGGCTCCTCCACAGCCAGCACATACTGCGGACTCACTCTGGCCTAAGTCCTTTCTGGCCTGTGGTAAATGAATTCCAAAAGTCTCTGGAGCTCACTAAATCTTACAATACTAAATGAGTGGACACCAACCACCATCACCCAGTCACTTTCACCAGTGTGCTATTCTCTCACAGCACCACTTGGTAGCTTTATCTTCCCAAGCCCGTTCTCAAGCAAATTCGTAACACAGCAATACCTCAACACAGGGCAAGCGAAGGACAAGAACCATACAAATAGAATGACTTCTCAAGTGAAGATGCAAAGCATAGGGTTTTTTTGTTTTGTTTTGTTTTTTTTTAAGCATTAGGTTTTGCCACCAATAATCATTTGGCTAGTAGAGGGTTTTGTTTATCTTTCTTAATATAAGCTAAGAACACTAGTAGTAAATTCTTATTTGTGCGAAGTAAAAATGATATGATCTTCCAGACTCAAAACTAGTTTAGGCTGAGAAGTTCAGCAGTCTAACCCCTGCCTGACAACTACAAGGACCCGGGTTCAATTACCAGTACCACATGCTACACAGGCCCTGGAGCCCTGGGTGCACTGTACCAGCCCCTAAAACCAGGTAGGGTGACATACTCCTATAATTCCAGTGCTGGGGAGGCTGAGACAGGAAAATCACTATGAGCCCAAGCTGTGTGCAAGACCCTGTACCAAATAAGTAAATAAATGAATATATTTTTAAAAGATTAAAACTATTTGAAACATTTTTATAACAAATGGCCCAATAATTAAGTAAAAGAGAAAAAAGATTTTCAGTACACTTGCTCTAATCTATTCTTATATTTCCTCCACCATAAGCAAGTTGGCATAGGGAAATAAAGCCTAGGAAATGAAGAGCCAGTCATGGTAGCACATGGCTGTAATGCCAGCACTCAGGAGGTGGAGGTAGGAGACTGCAAGTTCAAGCCAGCTGGGCTACACACAGTGAGCCTGAGACCAGCCTGAACTGCATAGTGATATATTGTCTCAAAAAGGCAGAATTAAAATCTAGAAAACTAGGAAAGTAAAGTGGATCATCACTACCTGCTTATGCACAGCTGTGGTCTCAGCATTCTGGAAGAGAGCTCAAGCCTGGCCCAGGCAACTTAGCCAGACTGCATCCTAGAAACCAACCACATGAAAAGGACTGGCAATGGAGATGAATGCAAAGCCTAGAGTTCAATCTCTGTGTTGAAAACACAAAAACACTTACATATGGCCTGGGGCAAGTCACTAAAGCTGCATGATCATTAAGTACAAGTGCTTACCCTATGACAATTCATAGTGCTACCACCTCAAAAAGTCCCATGAGTGGCATAGAAGTGTTGACCGTGACATGGGATGATAGCCAACACCAACTGACATTTCAACAATTTCCTGTCTATCAACTCTAAGGGCAAATTAACATGGACAAAACAAGTGCAAGGTTTCTACCCGCACCCTCCCGTCACAGGCAACAGGCTCAGGGCAGATACCACAATGAACAACCTCTCCTCCCTACGCCTACTCTCAGTATCTTGTTACAGGGATGGACTTCTCACAAGGAGGTTCCCTCCACAGGCTCCCAGAAAGCTGGCTCGCACCAACATGCCATTTCTCCTCACAGGAGCCACCCAGGCCAGCTTGGAAGAACGGCACTGGAGTAGGCACTTGGAGAATGCAACCACGCACACAGCATGAGCACGGCACAGACAGTGCACCTATCTCATGCCTGGCACATATGCCAGTCACTACTACTGAGGTGTCCCTCTTTAGCATTCAACTTGTACAGTAGTAACATGCTAAGTACGACTAGAAATAAAACACAGCGGTTCCTACTACAAACTAGCCTAGAAACAATTCTATACTAGAAAAATCCTCCTCTCATCCTATCCATCTTACAGAATTCATGTTTAGTTTCCACTCAAGATTCTTCCTTGTAACATGTCACCATCAAAAATCTGTTTTATTCAGTCACTTATGCATGTGTGTTTCATTTTATTTTCTGAGACATGGTCTTGCTGTGTAATTCAGGCTGGCTTTGAGCACTCTCAAATGTGCAGGCATCTTCCTGCCTCAGCCTTGTAAGTGCAGAGATTTCAGGGGTGCCCTACCACACAGGACTCAGCAGAAAGCACTTATTCTATTATTCACTTGCAATCTGCCATAGGCAGGCAGGCAGCAGTGTAGTGTGGGGTACAGCCAGCTTCTCTGCTCCACCTGCATGTGCCCCCTTCTGCAGTGCTGCCCCTGCTGGAGCTTGCTACTGCAAGCAACAGGGCCCAGTGCAGCCACAAGGTCCCAGCACAACTCTATACTCAAGGGCACCATCCTGACAGCTCCTTTGCAAAGTATGGCAGGCAGAAGCCTGGCACTACAAGCAGCAGCATGCGGGGAAGAAGGTAATTCAGGTACTCAGCTCAACGCCCCAGTGCTGCCTCAGTCACTGCTCTTCAGCACACACACCAGACACTACTTGCCACACCCAACCCTCTTGAAAGTGACTCTTAAATAAACAACCGAGGTGATTCTTATGATTGCCAATCATGCCAATCCTCATGAAGTCTCAGTATCAAGCCCCTGCGGGAATGAATTTTTTTTAAAAAATGACAACTCTAGCAATAATCACACAATGTGTTGCATGTGCTTTTTTAAAGGCAGCTATTTTAATTTGCTGAAATAATTTTGGTTTTTTTTCTTTAGCCAGGATGTCACTATGCAGTTCAGGCTGGCCTTGAACTCACTTTGTAGCTATAGCTGATTCACTGTGTCAAACTTGAGAAGTTTAGAAGTTTAATTATGGAGGGCCTGGGTCCTCACTTTGTAAACATTCTGGGCTTGTGAAAGGAGAGCAAGGAGATGGTGTGAGTGCTACACCCAGCCTGGAGGTGCTGTCTTCCAAGGCCATGAACTGTTGTCCCTCTGCCAGGTCACCCTGACTTGGAGCCAGCTATTACATACCAAAACCTCCATAAAGTGTGAACTAAATAAAGTTTACCTTCCTTAACTGTGGGTGTTGGGTATTCTAGCTCAACAATGAGAGAAAAGCAACTAAGATGGTAGCCCCGGCCTCAAAATTCCAGTGATCCTCCTACTTCAGCCTCCTGAGTGCTGGGATTACAGACGTGCACCACCATGCCCAGCTGTTTTCAGATGATAAGCCAACGAGCTCCTTCAAGACCTGTTGCCAATGCAAAAGTTGAACCATGGAAGAACCCTAGGTATTTTTAAATAAAACTTCTGACAGGGTCAGAAGTAAGTAGAAAAATCTAAACAGGAAAGAGGTCCAAGTGTCATGAGTCGTAATCTGCATACCTTCCTGATAGGTCACACACATGCAGAGAGAAAGAAGGCCTACACAGCATCTAGACCAAACTAGGAATGGTCAATGGTGTGGTTCCTGCACAGGCCACCTGGTAAAAATAAAGCTGCAGAAGTCCAGGTAGAGAATGCCAAGACCTTTCACACAGCTCATGGAGGGTAAACAAAATGAAGTATTAACAGACGATCACCAAATGACAAGCAGCAGTGGGCAGCAAAGAGCAACCAAAGACAGAAAGTCACCCATCTCCCTACAGAGTCCAAAGCTCAGCAACTGCACCAGCCAAGCAGTGAGCCCAGTAAACAGTCAGCTCAGGCTCCTCCGTGCCATGCCCGGGCACCATTCCTCTGGCCCACAAGTCTCTTCTCTGCACTTTGGTTAAGGTGGTCTTCTGAACAACTTAGACTTGCACTCTCAAGTAAAAGGCCATGGCCAGAGCCACAACAAAGATGACCCATGCCCAACAGTGTGTCCCTTTCACAGGATCCCCAGGTCCCGCAACTCACGGTTCTGTTCCAAGGCTCTCAACATCCCACTGCCTTCCCCTCAACCACATTCACCTGTCCCAAGAAAAAGACACCATGAGGGAGCCACCTTCTAGTCCATGGGTGGCTGTCCAGATACACCACAGTTCCACTCTACAGGGCAGGATACACATGTGCTACTGCGCTTCCTGTAAAGCTTAAGAATCACTGACATTTCTTTTGCTCCATTGATGGGTCTCTAAGATATATGCACTCAAAGAAAAAACTGTATTACTTATTTTTGTGTAGCTAATGCATAAAGTGAACTCAGATAAATTAAAGCAACACAGGGCTGTAGAGATAGCTTAGTGGTCTAAGAGCCTGCCTAGGCAAGCGCAAAAGCCCAGGTTCAATCCCTGGCACCACATGACATGCTCGCCCTGCCCCAGGTAAGCCTGAGCCAACCACCGAAACTGGGTGTTGTGGTGCATACCTGTAATCCCAGCACTGGGATGGCTGAGACAGGAAGATCACTATGAATCCAAGCTGCACAGTGAGACCCTCTATCAAATACATTTAAAAAAAGAAAAAAATCATAATACATGATCCTCCAACGACACCAGGACAAGAAACATAAATGCACATGGAGTTTCTACTAAGGTATATATAAAGTATTTACCACATTTTAGAAAGAACTCTACTGAGAGTTAAAAGCTTACAGCATCTGAGCCAGGCATACAGCTCAGCAGCACAGCACCTATGCATCAACCCCAAGGTCCTTAGTTCTATGCCTGGTACCAAAAACAAACCAAAGGAAAAAACCTTTCAGCATCTACTTTCTACCTTCAGAACTGCTGGAGGTGGAAAATAACTATTATTATAAAATTAGAAAGTTCATAATATTAAGCTAAATAAATGTATAAATGCCTACAATATGAAAATAAGGTAGAACACAATTTTTTGTCCTATTCCCTGTAAAACTTAAATTGTAAGGAATACATTTCATTTGAAAACTGGAAAGAAAAAAAAAATATGTAAGTTTTAACATTTAAACTGCTCAGAAAATCTTTATTCTCCAATAATAATTCACATGTATAGGGGCTGTGAACCCACAATAATATCAAAGAAATCTAAAAGCTGATGAAAATATTAGTACATTTGTGCTTTACACTGAAAATGTAGGTATCCTATTTTTTAAATAGTAATAATTCACATAAGTAGCAGAGTGAACAATACAAATTCCTGAATAACTAATAAAGCTAGAAATTCTATGGTCTCATTAGAACAGTCCTTGAGATTATAAAATTCATTTGAAAAATGAAAGGGAGTGATACACAGAGTTACAAGATTACTCACAAAGCTTTTTAATACAATACAATACAAATCAATACAAATTACTTATTATAGTACTTCAATGCTTCAGCTATGCTGAGGGTGGAAAAATATATACCAGGGCTCACAGAACAAATATAAAAACCTAACCCTTCTGGAAGGTCATAAAATTAAGCTACAAATTCGTTCTCGAGGCTCAAGCACTGAGATCCCCCTCATTCGGTGTCCCAGAGGCCAAGCAGCCTGCCGCACCAGCAGCCCACACTAATGGGAGGAAGGCACAGAGTAGACCAGCACTCACCCACTGCACAGTATACAGAGTGTTCTACGCACACGCAGCTTCACAGAAAACTCAAAGGAATCTAGTGTCTAATGCATCCTGGAAGCAACTATTTAATCTTCATCTACAGACCACAGGAAGACCTGCTTCTAAAATCAAGACCCTCAGCAACTCAAAGCAGAGAGCAATCTGCCCCACCTAGGGAGCCAAAGGCCCCTACTCTGGGCTGGGGCCTGGGGCCCAGCAGGAAGCCATTGGGCCTCTCCTCTGCCCAAAGCACAGCCCCATCCCTGCATCTCTCCTTCGACGTCTCCATAACTTTCCCCAGCAATCCTCCAACACAGTATCCTCTCACCTCAGCCCCCTGAGTAGCTGTGACTACAGGAGTATGCTACCACATTTGGAAGAATTATGCTTCATGTTTTTATTTAAATATGCATCTGCACAACATAAAAACATTTTCATTTAAAAACTACAGAAATATCCCTATCAAAAAGTCTTGGGATACCACCATGCACACATGCAGCACTTCTTGAAGTATGTGTGTGTAATCTCGGTGGGTGCGTGCGCGTGCGTGTGTGCGTCAGCCTTTCATGCTCGCAGACAGCACTGGATTGCTGAATCCTACCTCCAACAACCCTGCATGAAGGCAAACTCTTTAGAGCTATCATCTTTTCCAAATTCCACGAGTCTTGGTCTCACCATTCCCTCATTTCCACACACACACACGCACACAGCTCTGCCGCAGCTGCAGCAACACCAACAAGGGAGAAATTTCCAACCTGGTCCATCTTTCTGGCTAAGCAAGGAAGGGAGATGACACATTTTACAAGAAAAAGAAAGCAGCAGCACAGCAGTCCACAGAGGTGGCACAGGGTGGAGGGATAGGTAAAAGGATAAATGGACAGACACAAGCCCTGACACCATCTGTAGGTGAAGGGCTGACACCATCTGTAGGTGAAGGGCTGTGACACCTCACAGGACAGAGCACAGTGCAGCTCAGGAGGCAGATGCCTATTCATTTTTTGGGGGGGGTACATAAAATAGATGGGGTGCTAAGGTACACAATGCGCTGTGCAGGGTGTTGCATATAGGATGGATGGGGTATGGAGGTACATACATGTGCAGTGCAGGGTGTGTGTGTGTATGAGATGGACAGGATGCAGAGGTACAGACATGTGCAGTGCAAGAGTGTATGTGTATAAATGGATGGGGTACAGATGTACACACATGTGCAGTACAGGGTGTGTGTGTGTGTGTGTGTGTGTGTGTGTGTGTGTGTAAGATGGACGGGGTGCAGAGGTACACACATGCAGTACAAGGGTATGTGTAAATGGATGGGAGTACAGATGTACACACATGTGCAATGCAGGGTTTGTGTGTGTGTGTGTGTGTGTGTGTGTGTGTGTGTGTGTAAAATGGACAGGCACTGAGGTAGACATATGTGCAGTGAAGGATGTAGAGCTGTGTATGCACTTCTCCAGAGGCTATGTCTCTGCCTCAAAGGTCATGAGCACTTGCACTGCATTAAGATGAGCCCACGAGGACAGCCAGCCACAGAAGAGGTTTCCACGAACTGCTCTGAGCGCCTTCTCTTCTCGGGACAGTGAATCATCATCTTCACTGTGATTTACTGTTTTCCCACATTTGTATGTGTCTCATTTCAGATTGGTTTAGAAACTCACACTTAGTTTTCCCAAACACACATTACATAATAACTGAAAACAAGGCCAATATCACCAAATAGGCTTTTCCATTGTATGAAGTCCAACAAATCTTTTCCAAGTTTCTAATGCAAACACAATTTAATTCCAAATGGTGAATTCATTTTGAAAGATATATTTTATCAGAATTACAATCTCTCTCTAATCTCAATTTAAAATGGCATTATTGTCATCTTGTTGCCCTTTATTAAAGCCAAAGGTCCACAGGAGTTAGAGATGCACTAAAAAGTTTAAAGCTACAAAACTGGCAGACAAAAATGTACATTATCCAAACAATCTGATAGTGACACATTTGCATTCTTATTTATGGGTGTGCTGCTGAGGCAGCCTGAACATACTGCTTCACATTCCCCTCTCATCAGCCCTGAAGGGCAGGAACCATTACTTTCCATTTTACAGAGGAGAAAAACAAGTACAGAGGGGGAACAAAGAGCACTGTGTTTTATGGCACTGACTCAGGAGTCACCAGCACGGGAACACAACAAGGAAATGGCCAAAGTCTGACAGCGTAAGTCTGACTGCGCTCTGCTCTTCACACAAAGCCCAACACAGGACAACATCAAGACAGTTCCCCACAAGGTGGCGACAGGTCCCCAAAAAGAGACGCTTTGCGGAGTACAGCATCACAGATCTATGCTCTCCACAAACACAAGTGTTCCTTCATTCTCAAAACTGAACTCACACACACTGGTCAAAGTAGGAACACACCCATTTAAGGACCAAACTGGCCCAGTACCAAGAATCCAGGTTTCACTGGCTGCTGTGGGCTTCTCCTTGTTTTCCAGTGCTGACCTAGCACAATGGAAGCACTTGCTACAACCAAGTCAGGCTACAAAATCATTTTGTAATACCTGCCTGCCCATCACGGCCGCTACCTAAACTGAGTTTAAAAACAAAACCAGGTTTACAGACACAGCAGTTTCCTTCAATTAAAATGCTAGTGCATAGTCATGAGCAGCACTGTCAGGGCCCAGGAGAACATGGACCAGCAGCTGGGAGCCAAGGGCAGGAAGCGCTGTGCATCTATCTACGCTGTACATAAACTCATCTGTTCAGTGCCACAGCACAAACAGGCTCCATAATGCTGCTGCCTGTGCTCAGAGCCAACACTGCACAGCCACAACAGCAGGCTCATGTGCAGCTTGCACCAATGGGTCCTGCGCAGTCTCAGTTTCTCCCTCTGTGAAAGGGGAGTGAGGGTTACCAGCCACCTGGGGAGGTACCTGAAGAGTAAGTAAGTAGATTAAACCTGAAAGCGCATCTAGGAGCACAAGTGGGACAGAAGTGCTTGTTAAAAGTTTGCCCCACTCACTGTCATTAACACTGCTGAAACCACATTTCAGAGGAGAGGGCATGTTATAGGATGTTAGCACTCAGTGCCACTAAACTGCTTCAGTAAGTGTCAGGAAGTCACCCCAGGCTCACACACACCACTTGTACATTCATCTACAGTGTTTAATGCTCCTAGAAGAAACAATTATTTTAGCTGGATGCAATAGAACTCCAGTTACCTGAAAAGCTGAGGCAGGAGGATCTCAACTTTAAGCCAAGGATGAGCAAGAAATTTAGCAAGACCTTGCCTCTTTCAAAGATACATGACTGGTTATTATGTCTGGGATTTGATTCCAAATGGTCCACTTATAATTGTCAGAGGGACAGAAAGATGAAATATAATTGGCCATGAGCTGCAATGTTGCATGGTGAGTAGTACTTGGGGACCCACTCTCTATAAGATTATATTTTTAAAATTTTCCATAATGAACTGAATAACAATTTGAGAGGGTGTTATGGTTTGTGTCTGCTTGTTCATAACCCCCCCTCCCAAAGCCTCAGGAAGTCATGAGGCAACTTCAGGAGTTTATGATTATTGTGGGTATACATGCTGCATCTGCCTTGGAGCAGGTAATTTGCATTACAATGTAAGAAGAGAGCAGCTAGCTAGCTGCCAGCCCTTTTTTAGCTCTTGCTCTTTTTTTTGGGGGGGGGGTGGGGGGGAGGCCAGGGATTGAACTCAGGCCCTTGCCCTTGACAGGGAAGCGCTTATTCCACTGAGCCATCTCTCCAGCCCCTTGCTCTTGCTCTTTGCTGCAACCATGAATGGCTGCTCTCTGCAATGTGCCAGCTGAGTATGGACTGAAACCTCCAGTAAATGTGAGCTAAATAAACCTTTCCTTCATTTTGAGTGTTGGGTATTTGTCTAGCAATGAGAGAAGCATAACTGAGAAAGTGGGGAAAAATACTCTTGTCCTTGCCTGAAAAAGTGGGGACCATTTCTTAAAGGACATGAGTACAAAAATGCAAGTCTCTTGACACACAGGGCCAAGTGCATGAAATTGGCCCGAGTGTTAAAAATGTCAAGCCGAGTCCAGGCATGGTGGAGCACACCTATAATCCCAGTGCTGGGGAGGGTGAAAATAGGAGTATCACTGAGTCCCAGCTGGGTAGTGAAACTTTGTAGCAAATATATTTTAAAAAGTTACATTTCTTGTTATACAGGTCTTGCTTTACCTTGGTCTTAACCATCCAGCAGAAAAGTATAAAAACGAGGTATATAAAGTAAAGCCATATTAATATGCTGAGGTGTAAAAAGGCTCTGGTCAACAACTTCTGTGGATAACCCACTACTATTGTGGACTGCTGGACTGTGTTTTGCTGAACTCAAGCACCTATAATAATTGAATGCCAATAGAATACCCATCTCTGACAGGACTAAACAGAAAAAAGGGGATACAAAGGAAGGACCATTTTATATTTGTATATACAGAATAGTTAGGATAGATATGCAGGTACTCTCGCTTAATTCTATGAGAAGAAAGATTTGCACTAATAGTGTTTAGACAGGATACCCTGTCTGCTTCTTGTATTATGGATAACCACTAGGAAGATAACAATGTAAAAAGTATTAATTATTGAAACTGTCCTATTAATCAGCTTTGAAACTGTCTCAATGATATTTGTCTCTCAATGAAATAAAATTAAAAAAATAAATAGAAAAAAAAAAAAAAAAAAGTCAAGCCAGACCTCTTCCACAGGGGTCTCTGCACATTCTGGTTCTGAGGATGAAAAACATGTCTCTCTAGACAACAGCGCACTTCTGACTCCCACTTCAGAAGGCACGTGTTTTCCCTCTCACAACATTTCCAAGCCTCTAGACAAATCTTCATTTCTACAGTTACTTTGGTTTGCCATGTTCTGTCATTTTCCTGCCTCTATCTCCCTCAATAGATTATGGACTCTTAGGAGCAGAACATGTATTTTATTTATTCAATAATAATACATGTAATAGGCCTGGAAGGGAATAATTATGTAGTAAGTGCTTTCAAAAACAGGAAGCAAATCAACAGAACAGTCAGTCATGGCAAACATGATCAAACAAACAGTACACCCAGTAAGTCAGTTTATATACTTAATGTCATTTATCTACTATGTGTTTATCACACTCTTAAAGACTCAACTGTCATTCCTTATGAAATACGTTACTCTTCTTTCAGGAAAATAAATTTTAAAAGAGAAACTATACCCAAATAGACATAGGCAGTTTATCTTCCTATTTCTGAAAGCCATACAGACTAACTAAAAACATGCCCCCTTATATATGACATCTTCCCATCTCATTCAGTGAATTTATGGAAATATTTGTTTCATCCTGTTGGAAAGACTATGTACTATTTCATATGGATAAAAATGACAAACATTCCTAGTATGCCATGGTATTTCTAGCCCACACTTAATAGATAAAGATAATGGGAACTGATCAGGAAGGACTGCAAACTCCTCTTTTACAACAGGAAACAGGTGAAATATTTTACATTTCTAATCCACGAAAAGTAAGTTAACACAAAAACAAGGTAATCCTGATTTAGCCAACCCTTACTAATACTCCTTTGATACCTTAAGGAAATTTAATCATTGCATTATACATTGTACAAACACAAAAGAAACACCTACTAGTATAAAACTTCATTTGCTTCGTGTCTTTCATATCTCACAGTTTCACACATTAACCTGCAAAAGAGAAAGAAATGAGTTCAGCATTTGAGTAACATGACACTAAGACTTTAAGAAGTTAAATAAATCATGTAGTCTTGAAAGGTAAGATTATTTATAGAGCTCATCACCATTATTCATTAGTTCCAGAATATACAGTATTCATACCCATGTTAATAAAATTAAATACAATGATATGCTAGGAAACAAATATCTAATAAGTTGTCAGCTTTGCCTTGCTTGCTCAGTGGACTGCATTTTATACTGTGGTTTCCATGTGTGGCCAAATTCATGTGTCCTAAAGTAAAAAAGAGACTGAAAGGGAACCCTAAAGGTGGAAAGAACAACCTATTAACTTAAAAAGTGATAGCATCATTCACAACTCAACATTAATACTACTTACCAACAAGGAGCTCTAGACAAAAGCTCACTTTTACTAGCTCAGTATATTCATGGCCAACACCTAAATGCAAGCCTTGGGATTCGTTATTGCAGCTGATTCAGCCAAAGAAAAAATTGTGAAATTATGAAACCATGAATATTCAAACATTCAAAATTTTAACAAGCACAACATCAAAGAAGCATTGCACTGTGCCAGTCACAATGGATGTTCAAACAGGCCGCTCTAACTGCTCTCCTTCCTGGGAGGGAACCAGGCCCAGAGAGCAAGCGCTGGCTGTCACAACAATGACTGCAAAGCAGCACCTCCGATTTGGACACTGGGCTGCTTCTCCCCAGACAGATCCACTAGGATTGACACACACCCAACTCTCCTCTGTTTGCTAAGCCCAGCTTTTCTTCTTTGCCCCTCCAACTGCACCCTATTTCAGGGATCCAGACTGAGGGGCCCCCCAGTCACTTGGAAGCACAGCCACAGGGCTGCCCTAGGAACTCCACTCAGTAGTCCTTGTGCTCTCCCAACAGACTATAAATAAACACAACACTAAAAGTGGAACACTACAACCTGGACCCCAGGGCAATGAATGACAGCAATGTGCCTGCTATCCTGACATCAGCTTAGAAGTCAAGTCTGTTTTGGCACAGAGGAAGTCTCTTGTGTCTGAACTGCTCTGTAAGCCACTCCTTCCTACCCACATCACAGTGCTCTCAGGGCCAAGTGCGGAGTAAACAGCACTCTACCCAACCTTGGGCCAGGATGCCTCCATCTTGTCCCTGGCAACTGGGGCCATCTTCCAGCCCCAGGGCTGAGTTGTTCCTGAGCAAGCAGTGCTCCTAACTTTCTAAGGGCTTCATCTTTAGCACCTCTCTCAAAACAGGCCCACCAAGTGCCCCTATTCCCAGAGCAGAGGCGAATCCTAGGCAGACACCACAGAACAGAATACTTCAACAGGTTAGATCTCAATTCTTCACAGGAGAGGCTACAATCACATGGGTTTTTGCCACCCCTTCTCCTGAAAGCTGCCCTCCCTGCTGAGTCACTTCACCAGAAGGGTCACAGCTTCACCCCCACAATGAGAGCCCCCAGCTGCCTCTCCTGGTGAGTGTCCACATCACTCCTCCATTACAGAAACTCTCCTTCTAGAGCTGTCCACGTTCTCCACCTCCACTGATCAGCTGGTCCTCTAGACATGGTCGGCATCTTTCCATCACCAGAACCTTGCCTGAACTTACAGGCCGGCCTTTCTCCTCATAGGACACATATCTTCTCTGGGCTCACCACTCACACTGGCTGCCTCCTTGGCCCTTCCCCGCAGCACTCCTCTACTGACTGGTTGTGCCATCTCCAGAGGCTGCCCTTGGCCTTCTTCTAAATACCCAGAGTCTCACTCAGTCTGATATCATACTGAATTCCTATGCTGGTGACTTCTAAAGCAATGCCCTGAACCCAAACTCTCATTAAGATGGAACCAAGTATAGCCAGTGAGATAGCTCAGCAGACAAACACCTGCTTAGGCAAGCACAGGGACTGGGATTCAACCCCTGGCACCACATGCCACAGTGGGCCAGCCCCCACCCCCGCGCTGAGCTGGCCACTGAGACCAGACATGGTGGTGCATACCTGTAACCCCAGCGCTGGGGACAGCGCTTTGAAAACAAAAGGATCACCACAAGTCCTAGCTGCATAATAAGACCCTATACCAAATACATTAAAAATAGTCATGATGAAGCCAAGTAATCCTAACCTTATAATGGCCACCTCCTGTGTCCACTGTCCAGGACAGAACGTGACACTCTCACTCTGAGTCTGCTTCCCCAAGTCAGTGGCACACAAGTGTGCACACTCCCTGCAGGCACCACCCTGTCTCCAGCATTCCTTTTGTCCACCTTTCTGCCAGAACCTGCTCCCACGAGTCCTCTCCCAGAGCTGACCACTCTCCACTGTGGTGCCCCAAAGCCTCACGCACTCATGGGTGTGTGGTGCCAGACTAGTCCACCACTGGGTATCACTGGGGCGTGGCCTGGAGGGGGCACTCTGGTGTCCCTCCTCCCACTACAGTGAGCTGCTTCTCCTCTGCCATGCCACCTACCTTGGAACCAGATGGGTGTGAACTGAAACCTCTATCAACTGAGAGCCAAAAGAAACCTAACTTGTGAGTGCCACATACTTTGTCCCAGCAATGAGAAAACATCTAAGACAACCATGTCCTCTGCTAAAACCAAGCCTGGGCCTCCACTAATGGTCACTATCTCTTACAGGATCCTGGTGTGGACTTGAGCTTTCATGTTTGCAAGTCAGTTGTCCATTCTCCACTTGGCTTCCAGAGAGATCTTTCCAAACTTGAAACTACACCATCTCACGCCTCTGCCCCTAATGGCTATAACCCAAACTCCTTTCTCCTTGAATACAGATTTTATCAGTGGGCTGCGCTGGCTCCGCCATAGCACCTTCCCCAGCAGGCCTCCCTGGCACAGATGGCAATCATGACATCTCAACATTGCATGAATCCTGCATGGCTGCTCCATCTCAAACATTGCCATCTTTGACTCCAGTGTCAGAACAGCCCAGCACCCACTGGTGACACACTCAGTCACAAACATCTGAGTAAAACAGCGCTAACCATGCTATCCCTGTAGCAGCCCAAGTTCAGGGATGGCAGGGTCCAACATATGTCATTGACGTGCCTCAAGTTTCCATCAGCATCTAGGACATGATCAATAAACACATACAAAAGAAATAAATGGAACCAATACTATCAGAAAGTCATGACAAACTATCTCCTATGACAATGTTTTCAATAAAGTAGTACCAAAGTGTTTGTCTTTAAACATTATTAACCAATGTTTAGCAAAAGGACATTGATCTCACCTAAACTCTTACAACAGAAAATGATCTAAGTCTATAAATTAATCACATTCACCTACAGTGATGAACAAAGTACACATTGTCAGTAGGCTCTTGTTTTCAACACAAATGTAGCTCGGTGGCAGAGAGCTTACCTAGGATATAAAAGTTCAATCCCCAATGCAACAAAAACCATTAAAATGCCTCCAGGAGTTATTCTTCTTTTGGGGGTTTTTGGTCTCTGCTCCCAAGTGCAGCACTTTCCTACTTGGCAAGTATGTTGCTCCTAGTCTATCAGGATTAAGAGAGTGAGCACCTAGTTCTCAAGGGAATCTTTGGGCTGCCAAGAAGTGTGTGATTTCTAGCTGCATCAGGTTAGGGCTGGGCTCAGGGGCCTCCACAGGGCGTGGTGGGGCACATATACACATTTAATATCATGACTGAGGACATTTCATTTCCTAAAATTGGAAAACTTTTCTATTAATTCTGGGTAAAATTTACAGAACTGTACGAAAATAATCTAAAAGAGGTATCTATCTTTTCTCAGAAATAGGGATATGTATAAAACAGATTATTCAAGTATTTAGGTTGATCTGTACCTTGATTTCTGTTATAATTTGATGTCTTGATTTTGTTCTTAGAAAACCAGCTTAGTTCAAGCAGATGTGGTCCATAAATACGACTTTTAATCCAGACTGACTGATCTAAACATCTGAAAGCCCTCTCTCCATAACTGTGCCAACAAACAGCTGTCAAGCTCCAAAAAGACTTTCTAGGATTTAAACAGACTATACTATGCTCTTGAATTGATCACTATTTCTAAAAAAAAAAAAAACCTTTGAAATTGCAAATTTCAAGGGGTATGTGGAACTTTACTATATTTTGTTTTTCTACTTCTATAACTTTGGAAATTTTTAAAAGTATTAAAAGTCCTTCATGGACTTAGAATTCCTGTCATCTAAATTTGACACCCACATATATTAAACATACTCAACATATCTAAATTATCCAATTGTGTGGTTTCATAGAGTACACATTGAGGGTATGACCTTTGCACTTGCATTTTAACTAATTACATTTGCATTGGAAGACTGAGTTTAATTAAATAAACAATTAGCACTAAATCTCAGGAAAGCTGTCATCATAAAATATCAAATGAAAAAAACTACTAGCTTTAATTTGAGCCATCTTCTAAAATCCCAATGGTTTTGCCCTTTCCAATAAAACTTGACTGAATTTTTAAACAATCTGCAATCTACTTTAAATGATTTTCATTTAAAATTTAATTTTAGAAGCACTCAATCCTACTGATACTTTTTTCAATTAACAACAAAATTTGAAATGACTTGCTCAAAAATTAATTAGTGTTTAAAGAGTAAAAGAGAAATATACAGTATAGGAGAAACATTCCTGTCATAATTAGAAAGTGCTGGCACCACAGCTGGCCACAGCTAGAGGAAACAAGATCTTCCCATCCTGCCCCAGCTAACATGTAACCCACCTTCCAGAGTCCTCTATTTTCTGTTATACAGAAGGCAAGTTCACTTCTATTCTTTATTACAAAGCATAGATAAGTAATAAAAGTTTTACATGAATAGACCTGTATGGTTTGTGTCTAGTTGTCCCCACCCCTCCCAAAGCCTCATGCAGTCATGGGGGGACTTCTAAGAGGTTGAAATTAACTCATGATCCA